>ARYC01017780.1:0-43013 GCA_000711775.1 Oxytricha trifallax
AACAGCAACAAAATTTGCAAATGAATTAATCAAGTCAAATTTCTCCAATTAACTGTGTAGACATACTCAAATCTTTGAAAAATCAGCATTAGTTCATTAAAAATTAAATATTTTTATATTAAAATTTTACTTTTAAAAAAATTCAAATAAATATAGTTAAAATGCTCTTAAATTTTTTTTAAGTTAATTTGTATACTCTAAGAGATATTGACTTAAATAACGAATAATTTCGATTAATTTGATAAAAATCGTTTATTGATTGAAAGTAACTAAGAAATAAAAAAAGTAAATGACGAGATCTTAACACAAAGATTTTAGGGAAGTTTCCAGCACTAAATAAAAATTTTCTTTTCTATAATAAATAAATCTTTATGACTACTATCAAAAAACTTCCAGAATATTTTCATTGTTATAATTATATTTAATTTATTAATCAATTAGTTAATATCTATATGAATATAAGTTCCATGAAAAAATCTTTGCATAAATTTATCCAATTATATTTCTTAATGTTCTTTAATTTATGTTTTTAACACATTCGATTACTATTTTCTTGAACAATTTAAATAATGCAACAATATCCTCTTAAAATATAATTGGTTAAACAATTTTAAATCTTTAAATTTATGTAAAATTAATAAAACTTTACTTTTAAAATAAGTGCATGAAACTACCCCCCCAAAATTTATGCAAAGTATTATAGTACCGCAGATTTTCAAAATTTTAGAGATTTTTATTGCAAATCTAGTGAATTTAAAATAAAATATCTTATTTTTATTTACAAATTTTTACAGTTAGGTACAGAATATTAAAAATAACTAACAAAAATGATTAACAAAATTTGAACATACTAAAAAATTAATTATAAGAGTACCAAACTTCGTAAATTAAATTAGAAAATAGTTTCTATCAACTTGGAAAAATGCTTTAACTTCTAACAAAACTTAGTATAGATAATAATAATAAATTAATTTCATTATTTTTATTTGATTAGATAAGAAAGCAAAGGTTCTATAAGTATAAATATATTAATTCTAGAGAGCATAAATGTAAAAAGAAACTCTTAATAATTACAACAAGGAATTCTTAGAAAAATTCTCACATTAATTTACTTTAATTTATAAAATATAATATAAATTTAATTTATTCATTAATTATTATCTAGTAATAATTTATTAAAAGGCAATTGCATATTTTGAATTAATCCCTTAAAATTTGAAATTGATATATATATAATAAAAGGAATTATTATATAAAATTTAAATTTAGTTATATTCTTATGATTTTTTTAAAAAAGTATGTTTAATTAAGTAAACTTTATTTTTTCGGGATTTTAAATCTTGATGAAACCTTATTGTATTTCAAAACAATTTTAATTAATATGAATTAAATTGTAATTTCATATTATTTTAATAGATCTATAAATATTCGAATATTTAATTATAAAACTGACATCAATAGAAAAGTAATTTCTACATCTGTTGTCAACTACATTTATATTAAAATATTTATGCTCATTTTTCTAATAAATTGTCTTCGATATTATGATGACTATTATTAAACAATTAAAAATATCAATACTATTAATATATTATTTTTAAAATAATATATTAATAAGCTGATCAGGATCATGAAACTTAGTACATAAAATTCATAAATTTTGGAACCCCAAAACACCCTCACCTAATTATTAACTTTTTTTCAGTCAAACCCTGAAACCTTCTTAATTTAAATAAGATAATATTCAGAAATACAAGGAAAAATACTAAATATACATTTATACATAATTGACTAAAAAATAAAGAAATTTATTTGAAATGAACTTGATTTCTGAACATTTTGAGGTTAATGAGCAAGATGGTTTTGTAATTTTTCTCAAGTTAGACTTGTATATTAAATTAATAATGATAAATAGTATTTAAATTGCAATAAAAATTATAAATTCAAGCTTTAACGATGATTTTACAATCTCAAAAAACAATATAGTACCATAATTACGAAAATATGATAAATTAAGATTTACATGTATTTTACTATATAAATTCTAAAATATGGTTTAAATATAAAATTAATATTAAAGATTTCAACTAGTACAACATACTTTTTACCGAGTTATTTGAGAATTTTGATAAATTTAGAGAACTGAAGGATATTAATAAATATCAAGCTACCATTCACTATTTAAGAGCAAAAATATATAAAAATTAGTAGTAAAAATATTAGCTGGAGTAAAGCTATAAGGAGCTTAAATTTTATTATTTTATGTGTAAAAAAGTGATGGAAGACAGAATTAAATATTACTAGTTGGTAGTTTTTAATGTCAAGAAAGTCTTGCAATAATCATATAATTAAATTATTATTTTTTGAAATTAAATAATTAGTGCATCTGACTATGAGATATTATGGGATATAAGATTTACCAAAAAGTTAAGAATTTATTGTTATGCTAAACTCAAGAAATATAGATAATTAGATATACAAAAACATTTCAAATAAATGGGTCAAGAGAATAAATTGTTTAAAAATAAATAATTAGATTTATAGTTTAAGTGATTATTATTGTTCCTTACTAATTACAATTTACAGAGCATAAAAACTATTCTATATTAATATTTAGGATGTAAATTTGTATTTCTATTCCTCCCCAAATAAAATACAAATAAATGAGACTTGTGGAATATAAGAACTTGTGGAATATAAGAACCTTTTCATAGTCATACAAAGACTCCTTAAATTAATTTATTTTATTTTTATTAAATATACAGAGAGCGATTGCAATTTTTTACAATTTCACTAAATTAGGCTTTTAAATATCCACTTTAGCCCTAATTCTTATATGCTACTTAATAACCTACTTTTAAGTCAATTTATATGAGAATAATTAAGAAATGACTTAAAATACCTAAGAAACTCATAATAATAATAAAGTCATTAATTTATAAGAAAGTATAGATCAGTTAAAAGAATATCAATATCAAATTAAGTTCAAAAATGTTAAATTTATTGAGAAAAATAAACATACAAGTGAAGATTCTTAAATTTTATAGAGGGAATTGGTATTTTAATTGTGTAAAGTTTATTAAGAGAGATATGTAAATGAAGAGATTAGCATCATTAATTTAAAATTGGATTTTATATGAAAATAAACTGTTCTTAAATAAATATATAAATACTATCAGTAATGATAGATAAATTAGAATACTTATAAACTAAGCTAAAATATAGTATAAAAAAGAAAGGTATTCTTAAGCTATTCTTTTTTGCAATTCCATCATGTATTAAAAAAGAATAAATTTAAAATTAATTTATTTTAAGTGTATAATTTTGTATACAATTAATAGGCCATCTCAAATAACTCTAATTAATTATATGTAAATTGTTTTATCATTTTCCTTATACTTTTGCTTTATAGCTAGAGAACCATTTACAAAGGCTTGAATTGATGATTATGCAAGGCAAACACTCAGCTACCTTAATAGAGCAACGTCGTGCCAATTAACTCGCCTAGATTATTTTTAGACTAGGTTTCAAACAAATTAATCAAATCTTACAACAAATGATTAAAATAACTTAAATAATGTAAATAGAGATAGAAATAGAAGCAGTAATTACCAACAACAGGATTCAAAGAAACAATTCAAAACTTTGAGAGAATTTTTATAACCTAAAAATTAATAAAAAGGCAAATAAAATGTAACAGCATTTGACGATGAATATGATATAAAAATTAATGGTTTGGATAAGATTTCCTTTTAAAAAGGCTATTTCTAAGATGACCTATGAATTATCAAAATTATACAATAATATTAAAACATGAAAAATTAAAATAAAGTATTATCAAAACTCAATCCTTTGAAAATCTTAAGTCTTATAAAATCATCTTTCTTGTGGTCTATAAAATTAAAGTACAAATTTGGAATATACACAGATTTCTCAGAAAATGATTACCGTAGCATTTTTGAAATACTCTATCAAACTGGCCATGTATATCTGATATAATCTCTCTATTTATGGAATATTTGGCTAGAACCCAACAATCTATAAATTTAACAAATGAAATAAGCCACAGAGAAAAGTTGAATCAAATTCCTTACTTCTAAGCTTCCAATTCTATTCTGTTTAAAGATGAAATGTCAATATCTTTTTTCAGTATATATAAAAGATTATAATTATTTCATTTTTCTTAATTTTCCAAAATGAAATTCTTTGAGAAAGGAAATTGAAAAGCATCTCGGGGTTTGGTTTGACTCACTAATTCCATCTCAACATCAGACAGATAGAGCTCATTAAGAATCTGGGACTTAAAAATTGATAAAAATATTACCAAAGTATTAGAAAATATTTGAAAATAATTCAAAATGTCTGGTTCTCTTTGGATTGATAGTGTTCTAGAGAATTTCATCTGTTTTGAAATTAGTAAATTAAAACCATTAACTACTAGGAAGGCTCAATTTTAGTTCTTTTTTTTTAACATCGAATGTACATTTTTTGTAAAAATGGCATTATATTCATTTTTTTAATAAATAAATTAATTTTGGAAATTAATATATTGAACTTGATTATAGTTTTAAAAAGTAAAACATTAATATATAAAATACATAAAAACCAAACATAACCATGTTTAAACTTGCACATAATTTAAGGCTTTTTAATATTTTTTAAACAAATTTTTTTTTTATTTTAGAAAAGAAAATTTAAAAATTATACTTCATTCATTTTATTAACAAGCATTTAAGTTAGTATATAATTAATTAAATACTCAATAAATTAGTCTATGGATTTCTTTTTGCTATCAGTAGCAAATTAAAGCCATAAAAATCAATCAAAATAAACCAATATTTGTTTGTAAATCTAAATAATTTATATGAATTAATAAACTGAGAAGAGGGGGTTTAAATGTTAAGAGTTATATAGAGATTTTAGAAAAAATGAGGCAAGTTAACATTAAAAAAGGGTTAGATTTGAATGAAAGCATGATGCTTAATTTTGATTAATTTAACAGCAATTTACACAGATAATAAGAACAGTAACTAAGTTCAACAATAGATAGAGAAGAAATAAAAAATTGTATAATATTTTATCATTTATTATGGAAATTGTTGTTAAAGTGGACAATTTAACTTTTCAGAAATTTTAAATTATATTTATTTATATTGATGAAATCTTGCTTGAATATCATCTACACGTTTTATATTATTAATTTATATTTTAATTAATCATCTAATCCCATCTGGCATGGAACAAAACACAGCCATTATCTAATATTTAAGCTATCACTCTAAAGTCTACACCTCATATCTCAAAGGATTCATATTAGAGAATAAATTATAGAATAGAATAAGATCAAGCAGTAATTTATTTGATTATTTGGAAGTAATGAATAATATACGTGATATTTCCATTCCATTCCATAAGTCTCTTTATAAAAATATAAATATAATACTTTTTATTTATTATTATTACGGAGGGCTTAAGGATTTGATAAATAATTTTGCGAAATAAATATCTATTGAGCAATCATAAAGTGATGAAAAATAAACAGCTAAGTGTCTTGATATAATTTAGAAGTTTATATTGAAGCAATTTCCTAAAGCTTTTTCATTTAGTGGTAGTAAATGATTTAAAATCAAATAAATTTAACATATCACTGTTTAATACTAAAATCAAACCATCAACCTTAGTCGTGACGTAGACGTATCTGAGTGAGTTGACGTGGCATTCATGAAGTAGAAAACTAAAAAAAACTATTCTCTCTATTACCTAGTATTCTCCCAAAATCAAGATGTCACCACAGTTTGTACCTGGGGACAGAGCTCGTGAGATCCAACTAAATAACAGAAGATGGAGAAAAACGCTAACCGATCCCACCGCTGCTGGGAAACGTAATCCCTATCCTTTCGCTGTGGTAGCTTCAGCACCCTAACCCGGTGTGGGAGAAAAATCCTTATCGTTGGCTTCAATGGTTTTCGTCTTCTCACTTTTGAAGGCAGAGCGTACCTTCATCCTGCTCCCTATTACCTAGGAAACTGAACTCAAGCCAGTAGACTCATCTAATGCAGGGAAATCTTAGGATCCAGCTCACTCGAAGATTGAATGCTAACAGATTGAACCCCACCGACTGGTCCCTCATGCGTTGAGCCCAGCAACCCCCTACAGCTTTTTCATTTAAATCTGTGAATTGATAATAATTTTATAAAATATATATTTTTATTTAAAAAATTTCATTTGAGTATAGAGATTTAACCGATAAGATTCTTGATCTGAAATCAAAATTAAAAATCTTCAATATCAATAAATCTTAAAACTATCATAAATTATTTATAAATGATATATTTATATATATCCATGATTTTAATAAAACTAAGATGACTGCTTAGAATTTCTTGCAAATAAGATCTTCCCAATATTTGATTTAGAATCTGAAACCAATAAATTTGAACAATATTAAACTATAAAATTTGTGAATAGGCCTTAAATCAATGCTCATTAGTAAAATAATAAATAATCACAGTTTATTGATTAAAAAGAAGTTGATTATTAGAAAATAAGAAAAAGTTAACGTTGCATTGGTATAGAAGATTAATTATTGTAAAAATATAAATGCTCTTTTAATATTAAGATACTCGAAATGAAAATCTCAATATCTAAAATAATCTGGCATTCTAATCAAAAATGATCTGCATTTAAAAATATCAATAAAGTTTGAATAACTAGCATTCACAAATAAATTATAAAACTCTTAAGTCTGAATTTGATTTCGTCATAACTCAATATCTCATTAAACAATTCTTAGTGACATTAAATTATATATATAATACTTTAATAAATATTAGTAAATTAATTACAATTGAATTGGTTAAGAAAAATATATATGAAAAATTTAGAGATCACAAGTTGATTATTTTAAGTGTGAATTCTCTTCCCCAAATAGTTTCATCATTTTAATAAAAATTATATATTAATATATTTTTAACATAATTACTATTTTAATTCTTGAAGCAAGAAATTCAAATAAATGAAAATATTAAGAAGAATTCGAGAAAGCCCTATGAGATTCATTAATTGTAACTATATTGCTATAATAGCAAATCAAATAATTCTCATCTATTCACGATTGATTATGAAAAAGCAAATCTAATTTAATTTAATTCATTGAAAGATACTATTCACTTATAAATTAAATTATAAATAAATATTCATCAATAAATCTACAGAGAGACATATTTGATAGAATAGCATAAATACTAGCACAAGATTCTCATAATATGGATGTTAAATTTACAATAAAGCCTATGAAAGAATTGTAAAGTCGAAAGTAGTCTAGTAAATCACATTTAATATTAACTAATTTTTTTATTCAAAATGTTTCAAGTCAATATATTTTACTATAAACTATCACCATTAGATTTTACAATTAATGAGCTAAAGTAAGATATTCTATATTAAATGTCATTCAAATATTTATTAGTGCTGAGACAAAGGATCATAATAAAAAATTGAAGAAACTTTACAATCAAATTGAATTCGAGGTTTTTGGCATATATAAAGTAAGTTTTAAATTATTAATTTTTATTTATTCTTAATTTTTTGTAATTTTAGATACTATTTCTGAGTGATTTTGAAAACTAAAACATCTAAGAAATTGTATAAAGTTCTGCTTAAAAAATTATAAAGGAAATTAAACTTAAAATTATTCAATTGAATTTAAAAGGTAACAAACAGGCTATCAATATATCATCTGAGAGATTTAAATATACATTAGAAAGATTTATAATTACTATACTCACTGATAATCATAAGGTCGTGTATAATTTAAATAAAAGTATATTTTTAAATTAAATTTTAATGCATTTTGTTATAAAGCGATTTAAAAGATCAAGAGCAAACTTAGAAACATTAAAACAGTTCTCTTATCTTTAATTATTTTATTTGTGATTATCATTTTTTTACTTTTTTTTAGAAAATAAAACTTTTAATTTTTATATATTTTAAAACTGAATATCTTTTCATTCGATGAGGAAGAAAAACAAATTAATAGATTATTCCTTCCATAAATTTACAAAAGTATTCATATCTTAATTCATAGAAAAAGATCTTAGTAATTTCTTAATATAAACTTAAAATTTATAAGAAGGCGATCTATAACAAATTTAAACTAAGATTTATTAGTTTAGTCAAGAAATTCTTAGGGTATTGATTAAAGAGACATCTAAAGCATAAGATTAGTTGACTGAATATTTAGAGAAAGAGTTATAATAGAATCAAGATTTGGAATTGAAATAATTTTGCTAACTTGAGGAGGTTTACTTTATGGTTGATTCTTATATTGCAGGGTAACCTTTTTAAACATATGAGCATATTTGCAGACAACACAAATGAGTCGGATAGATTTTTATATTAAAACTGGTTAAATTTACAATAGTTAAACTTTAGGTCATGTGATGAGACAAAAATTGAGATCTCAAAGAATTCCAACATATTTAAAATGTAATTGATTTATTAAATCTTTGAATTTTAAATTCTTTCAACCTTATTTTATGAGTAACATTAAACTGGATGCTGTAATAAACTAATCCTTATATATCCATGAAACCTAAAGATCTTGGCATTTTCCATTTAATTCCAGATGATAAAACTTTGAAAGTAATGCACAAGGAATTCTCTTTGTTCTATAAAGAATTAAACTCTCAAAATAATTATCATTTATAGAATAGATTTACTAGAATTGATGATACAAATATGAAAGTATAGATTTTAGAAGGAATTCAAAAACATCCTATTGCTATGTAAGTCTAATAAAACATAAAAAAATGAAGTGTTAATGAGTTATATATAGATATTCTGGGCACAATAATGGAATTCACTTTTATTAGGAAGCACTTAAACATTTGGAAGAAAAGGATCTGTCATAAAAGCTTCAATTCTTTTTTATATTACATAGTTTTTTTTCTTCCAATTTTATCAAGCATAAAAATATAAATTTTTACAATTCTAGATGGGATGCAGCTCGCTAGAGTTCTAGTTTTCTTATGCTTAAAATAGTGTATATCAACCTGTGAGCAAGTCTCTTATGAAGTTAAATTAACTTAACTGGTAAAATCTAATCATTTAACTTTATATCTATAGTAATTTCATGTTTGGTCTGCAGTGGCCATCCATTTTTACTTTCCTTGATTTCTTATAATGTATTTATAGTTAATTATGCTAATTATTTCTACACAAAGAGGTTAATTAACAATTGGATTGTAAAATCTATAGACTCTCATTTATTTTAGGAGTCTAGACTAAAAGATATGTCAGCTTTTTTTTTATGCCTAAACGGAAGATTCACCGATAAACTAAAGCAATTCTATCCATAGCCTAAACTTGTAAAATTACAGTGATTTCAATTCTAAACTTTTACATCAATTGTGGGGGTAAGAATTTTTTCATGACATTTAACAAATTTTCTTAGGAATATCACAATCATGATAGTTTCAATTTGTATGGAGTGAATTTTGTGAGCTATGGCTTGTTTTAAAGATTTGATACAAACAAATGAATTTGATATAAAATTTAATTTGTTTTTTATATAAATTGATGATAGTATTTATATACTTAAAATTTATCTCTTCAAATCTAAATATAATACTGTTATTCAACCTAAAGGTACAAATTAAATTGGTGATATTTCATTCATCTGAAGCAGTTTCTCCAACTGTTTTTACTGCCTTAACACCCTATATATTTACAGTAAGCTTCAATATTTTTTGAGATCATATCAATCTATTTTTATAATCAGTGTAATCTTTGATATAAATTCCTTATAATTTATGATTCTATCCAATTTTACTCATAAACTTACAACTTCAGTACACTTCTCGAGGGTAGCTGGATTTAAATCGAAAGCTTTAACTTAGAAGCCTCTCTGTACGAGGTTTGCAGTCATAGGAAGTCCAATATTTCCCAATCCAATAAAACCAATTCTCTATAAAATTCAATCAAATTTTCAATATTTGCTTATAATTCTAAATATGTTTCATGAAAATAACTTGTTCATTATGAATTTCTTGCTTACCTTTCCGAATTCGCCTATAAATAGTTAGTTTATTACAACAAATTTGAATGATTGGAGTTAAATTTTACATACTTGTAGGAGCTGTGGAAAAGCGTCTTACACCCAAGAATTTAAGTATCATTTTTATCACAAATAAGATATTATTAATCGCAATTTTAATTCTTTGATATGACCTCAAATCTTAGTATTTTAGCATATCTCTTCACTCAATCAATTTGCATATAAGTATATTTTTACATTGAAAAATAGAATAAGAAATCAAACAACTTAATTATAAAAGTTATAAATTTTAAATAATGGAAATCCCTGCGCTTGATGAAGAAGAAAAGCAAATTATCTATAATTGGGTTGATGAGATTCCACTCTCAAGACCTAAGCGCAATATCGCTTGAGACTTTTCAGATGCTGGCAAGTTATCGAAAAATAAGCCAAGTATTACTCTTAAAAATCTTGTATCGGCATAAAGTGTTATCAAATCAGTTCAATTTCAAGTTTAATTATTATAATTCTTTCTCGAAATGATTCTAATTCAACCCATTTTAGTGCTGGTTGCTGAAGTAGTGAAACATTTCTTACCGCATCTAGTAGAAATAAACAATTACAGTGCAGCTCATTCAGTGAGTTAAAAAATTTACAATTGGATCACTCTAAATCAGAAAGTCTTCAAGAAGTTAGGTTTCACTTTGACTAAAAAGGATATCGATGACTCTGTAAATTGAGTTCCAGACGTCGTTGAGAGAATACTCATGGTTTTGCAAAATCATGTAAGTTATTAGCATTTTTATCAATTAAAATTTAGATCAAGCTTTATCAAGAGAAAAAGCAAGGCAAAATGAGCATTAATGGAGGTAAGAATCGATTTATGTCTCTATAACTTTGAATTTGACAAAGGATGTGCAGATTTGATAAATGACTTCAATTCAGGCATGAACTTTGGTGGTCCAAGCAGCTAACAATAACAAATGTATCATAATTTTCATGAATAACAAAGAGAACAACAAATTCATGGCTCCAGGGTTCAATCATTAATAGTAATAATATCCCTTGACTGCTAGAGCTATGGGCCAGCCTGACCCTAGACAATAATAAAAACAAATGATGCTCCAGAATTAAGTAGACAATGAAATTCTCATGGAAAAAGAGCAAACTATTGTGCAAATGAAGGAAACAATCGAAATATTAGAACTCAAGATTAAGAAATTAGAGAAATTAGTTAAGCTTAAAGATGCTAAAATCTCAAATTTGTCTAATAAACTACAAACTGCAGGTTTCATTCCTTGAATAAGACTGAGAAATGATCCCTTTTATATTATTTATAATTAAATTAGAAAACTATAATGTTCTTAGGTATTATTTTTTCTCAAATTTTCAAGACTGCAAGTAAAAGTAATACTTACAAGATATAAAAACTTAGTAATAAAATTGATTCATTTACTTTTATCTTAATTTTTCCTTTATTTCACCTTCGTCTTTTTAGTTTTCTTAACATCAACAATATCTTCATTAAGCCTATTTTCAATCTCCCTTCTCATACGCTCTGCTGCTAATTTCTATTAGTCTTTATTAGTAACTTAGTTTCTTTACGCCATAAATTATTGAAATGGAGCCATCCTATCTTTTGAAACAGTAGTTTTGATTTCCTCTAAGTCCTCCATCAAATCTCTGTTTGCATTTCTAATTACAAAATGTTCATCTATTATTCCAAATTGAAAGTTAGGGGGTTAAGATTTTATAGAACTCATTTTTGCTTAAGTGGAAACTTAAAAATTATCATCTGTAATTGATTGAAGTGAGCTTTTGTCAAAGTGTACTATGCCTCTATGAATGATATTGTTTCTTCTGGAATAAGATAGGTCCATGAGTTCAACTCCTTCCTCGTTGTCCATACTTAAGCTGTTTAGTTACTCTGGATCAAGAGTTGTCAGTCTTTAATGTTGAATAGTATTTAAGCTTGAATTTTTGTTGGCTTAACCTCTCTCGTCATCTATAATTGGAATGCCTTCGAAGATTGCTTGCTTATATTTTAATTAGTTCTTTCCAAACTAAACAGCTAAGATTAAAATATAAATAAGATTCCGATTAAGTAAAGTACTGCAAGCATAAGAACTATTTTCAAGATCCTTAATAAAGAGTTTTTGATAAATTAACTTATAGCCTGCTTTTTTTCAATTATTAGGTTGTCAATTTGGTTGCCATTTTAATCAAACTAGCTGTAGCTGAGTTAATATGCTTGAAATGGAGCGATTTATATCATTCCATATGATGCCTGTTTTCTTAACATTGCAGACCACTGCTAATCCCCATTCATCTAAGCTTTAAATACTCCTTGGTCCTTTAATATTAACGTAGACTGGGTATTTGGCATTCTGTATATAAGTATGATCACTTTTATCTTAATTCTTATACTCAAATTTAGGGTAAGTCCTTTCATACTACTCACTATTTCAGCTTATTACCAAATCCACTTAACCCTTGTTAAGGTAATCTTAATACTAACCCTTAAGCAGTAAAGCCTGAGAAGTACATATATATCAGAGAGTCCTGAACAATAAAAAGGTCTATTAGTTATCATTAAATTGAAATGATTAAGTGTCTAGTTTTCCTTAAATTTCATCATCTCTAAAATTTCTCTTTTTTTATTAATCTGAAATCGCCTATCTACCTTTGAACATTTCCTAAGAGTACAGCAGAAGGAATTGAGTGTTTTATAAAGTAAAACCTCTAATAGAATCTGAGAGCTGTCTTTCTTGAAGCCGGAAAATCTTTGAAAAATCACTTGATCTATTGAAATTAAGCATGTAGTAAGGAAAGTTATAAATCAAATTTTGGATTTGATTGAAGTAATCCACAATTTTAGTGTCATCAAAGATTAAAGAAATAGCGATAATTAAAGAATTGTAGATAAATTAATCCTTTTCTAGTTGCATTTATAAGCTTTGAAGTATGTTAGATGAATTTTTTATTTCATAGTCCATGTTTTATAATAAAATAAACCCAAGTTAATCAAGCATTTAGGAAGATTTTATCATTGTCATTTAAATATATTTGATTTATGTTTATAGTAAAGAGAATTTGTTAATAGTTTACTAATAAATTAAAAAATGAATTATAACTAATATAATAATACAATCATAATTTTTCATAAATTATAAGCCAAGTTCCTTATATTCAAAGAATAATAAGAATATCAAAAAATTAATTTTACATTATTTATTTAAACTTACGAGGTTTTAAACCCCTGTTGGTTATAATATTTTGAATAGTGTAAGATTTCCAGAATTTAATTCCTTTTAATTTTTGTCAATAAGTTTATACCTAAAATCTTAACTGTTCGTGTTCAATAAACTAGGGATTATTTCTTTTTCATGTTTGAACTTTATTTGCCCATTGACTATTATTTGAATCTACTAGTCAGGTATTAAGGTTTGCGTGTTATTTGCTTTATCTATGAGGTTTAGCGCTATATATCGCAACCATCCTATTCATGATAAATTGGGGAAAATCCTTACTTTAGTCATCCATTATAGATAAGTAGTTTGTACCATTTTATTAAAGTTATAAGTCTAGATTATAGCGAATGGCTGACACTTGTTTTAATCAAGGGTTGATTTATCTCCTTAGTCATTTGTATCAATCTATCTTAAAATGAAAATGACATAAAGAATTTATATACCTTAGTTTCATTGGATATAACTTATAATAAACTAAAACTTAACAGACAAACCATCATTAATAGGGATTATTGTAAATTATATGATCTTTCTATAGTTTTCATTTTAAATTTGAACTTAAAAATTATAAGTTAAATATTGCTTAATTAATTGTTGATTAATAAATTATAGCCTCTAAATTATATTATATTGTTTGGGTACTAATATTATTTTAAATGATAAACATTTTAGTATTTTTTTTACAATTTAACCTATCTTATAATTGTTGATTAAATATGATGAATTTGAGTAAAACTTTGATCAGCAAAGCTGTCCATTAAAATAATTTTTTCCATGAAAAACTTGACTCTTTCAATCAAAACCCCAAAACCCTTTCAGTAGTTTGATTGAGTTTTTGATTGATAAAAGTAGACTATTAGTGCATACTTTATTAGGGTTTTAATAGGGTTTATGTAGGGGTTTAATGTTTAAATATTAGTAATTTAAGTGAGTATTATGCAAGGTTTGGGGTCTGTTTATGACAGTGAGTATATAGATTTATTGTTTAAGTTGCGATATGGATGTGATTAATAAAGTGAATAACTCAAGCCTGTTCTGAATTATACGTCTATAGCAAAACTACTCCATAAATCTCCAGCAACTGTGAGGTCTCACTGTTTATTATCATTGAATTTAAAGAGACAGCAGCTTAATCCTAAGCCTAAGAGACCCTTAAAATTTTAGCAGCATCTAATTGAATATCTTATTAATGATAAGACTCTTAAGTACTGGGCTCATTTCTCTCTAGCCTATAGGGCTGTGATGTTTCATCGCCAATTTCCTGAGCTTCACATATCTGCTTAATCGATAGCCAACAATTATAAAAAGAACGAAATATCTTACAAGATAGTCAATCGCATTAAGAGAGTGATTGACTTTAATATTCCATTTTATAAGACTTATTTAAATGATATATTCGATTAAATGCGGAGGTCTTAAGAGCATAATATAAAGTTCATACACGCTGATGAGGCAGTATTCACCTTTAATACCTTCATATCAAGGTCTTGGTATAAGAGATACAGCAACATTGAAGTATATGATTAAAAAGTTAAGGTTTAAACTCATGCAATACTTGATGGAATAAGTGAAGATAGTGGCCTCGAGACTTATGTTATTCACCCTCGTTCTATAAAGACTGAATAATATATTAAGTTCTTGCAATAACTCAGAGATAAGTAAGCGGACTAAGAGATTATTCTATTCGTTGATAACTTGTCAGTTCATAAAACAAAAGACTCAAGCAAGGAATATGAAAGGCTAAATACAACACCTGTATTAATGTTCCTTACAGCCCTTAGTTCAATGGAATTGAATTATATTGGGGGTTATTGAAAGGTCATTATAAGAAATTGCTACTCTACCATCTGATGCATGATTTAAAGATAGATACAGTCGATTTTATTAAGAGTGATGCTAAAAGAATCAGTGATGAGAAAGCTAAAGTGTGCGCAAGAGAAGGGATATTTGTGTATATAAATAAGTATTAGATTTAAACAAATGAATAAGTTCACATATTAAATATGCCCGTAAAAGGATTTGGCTTCTCTTTCCTTTCTTCCTCTTAAGGCTTGCTTGGGCCCATGTTTCTTCTCTTAGTGCCAGATCCCGCATCTATGTTCATCTCTTCTGGCTTTTAGAAATCTTTGAAGAGCCTCTTACTCAATTCATGTTTTACTTGAGACTTTCTCTCTCTGTTTAATTTGCTGCGCTCTTTCATCAAGTATATAGCAGTACCAGGTTTTTCTATAAAGTTAAAAGAATAAGCTTACTTGAGATGAAAAAATTCTTTTGAAGTTCCTACAGCCAGGTTTCACTTATTTTAATACCTGGTTTCTCTTTTTCTTCAGGAGAGATGCTGTATCGTTTCTTGTGAGCTTCTTAAATAACTTCATTTAAGTACTCAGGTTTCAGAGTTGCAAAAGGACACCAAAGAAAAAATTTCTCTATGGCAACTTATTAGAGAGTTATAGCTTTGATGGAAGGTAGAGAGCAACATCTGGATAACTCATAGCATCGTCATAGAGATTTGTTACTGATATTTCAGGGTAGTTAGGTATCTCTATCATCCTAATTTCATTAGACTTAAAAGCTTTTTTCTCTTCACTCAGTAAGGCTTTTAAGAATGAGATTTTAGTTCCCTCCTAAGTCGGCAAGAACAAACCAACTATAATGGATTTATTAATCTTACTAAAGAACTTAACTTGCTATACCAAATATCTATAAACGTCATCTTTACTTCGAAATTTTCCTATTAAATCATGAGATTAAATTCTCTTCATTGCATCATTCTAGACTCCATCTTGCTTCCTCTTTCTAGAAATGTTAATGAAAGTTAAAATTATGGATATCCATTCTAAGTTTATTAAAATCTTACTACCAAATAGGGAGGACCTACTGGAGGTCAACCTTGAAAAGATGAGGAGAAGCATTGAAAAACTTGCTCCAAGTTTCACAGATTGATTTCCATTTTTATCAATCTATTTCCATTAAATTGCTCCTAATAATGTTTAATTATTTTAGGAGGTCCTCCAAATTAATTTCAAACTTGATTTGGAAGACCTCCTAGAGAAACAAAACTTCATTAGGAGTATTTTAATTTACTAAAATGTATAAAATTCTCATAAAATATGTCAACTTACAGTATTTAATGGCTAATTAATTTTCTAACCTCTCAGCAAAGAATCTACCAGGGTGTCTTATACTCGACTATTATAGTTTATCAAGGTATATTTAATCATTATTAAAATAAAATATATCAGCAAACTAAAATGAGCGCTAACCTGATAAGAAGAGCGGCATTACTTGGGTAAAATCAATAAAAGTTATCATTTCAGCAACCAAGAAAAGTAGAGACCAGAGACGCTTGTACTAGGTGGGAGCCTACTTATGACAACTTTTACCAGTCTAGCTTTTAGATTTAAATATAAGTTAAGTAGGAGGTTATCAAAGAAGCTGTTCAAATTGAGAAGGAGGTTAAACAACCCGCCATAGATAATTAATAAATACCAGGCAAAGTTGACTATTAATGCAAAGAATGCAATAAAGTCTTCCCATACAAGTCAACTTATAAGAGACACTTGAGAGATATACACAACGATATGCATTAAAAGAAAGATAGAAAGTATGTTCGTGAGTTCTGTGAGAAGCCATATTCTCATACTAGAGACCTCAAAGTGTACTTAAAGAAAAAGCACAATTAAAGTTTTGTCTTTATTCATGAACCCACAGGGAATAGATTCCTCTAAAAGAGAAGATCAAGAAATCCAGTGGAGTCTCTTAGCGTTGGAGTCTAGAAGTAAGTAAAAATGAAGAAAGCAGTAAAGAACTTTCCAGTCTCTGATATGAATAAAATCATGGTTAAAATAGAGGCAATGAATATTCCCATTTTAAAAATTATTGACTTAGATTCTTGCCTAGAAAGCTATCTCACTCTTGAAGAAAAAAATAGAGAAGAGAGTCATTACTGATGACTAATATGCTTGCAAGATATATCCTTTCAATTACTTCCTTGCTGATGACAAGTTCCAAATGGAATTTGCTAATGAGTATTATGCTCTTTAAAAGGCAAAGTAAAATGAGTGCAGGCATATCATCTAGCTTGATGCTTTTTACTTAGTAAAGATCATGTAGCCTTCAGGCTTCCTTTACTTGAAATGACTTACAGAGAATTCTTATCTGACAATAGATGTCAGAGATAAATTAGCTAGATAGTATAGCATATAGTTGAGGGGATTGAAGAGCTTCACAAGCTAGGATAGAGACTTAAAGACAGAGAACATCATGATGAACTTTCAGCCTCTTAGAGTTTATATTAATGGCTTCAACAGAGCTCAAAGAGTGCAAGCCTCTGCATAAGGAAAAGTATACTGCAGTCCTGGATATTTACCAGAGAGAGGATTTAAGAGATGGAGACACTTCATGGGATATCTGGGCTCTAGCAGTAATAATAATAGAGAGCGACATGCCAAGAAACGATTATTTTAGCTGCAGAGGTGAGAGAGATTCTAAGCAGAGAATCAAACAATATCTCGATAAAAATAAAATAAATGGAGGTCTCAGAGAACTTGCATACTCAACTATTATCAAGCCAAGCTAAGAGAATTAACAAACAATAGAAACAATCAAACATCAACTTAGAAAGATAAAATTCAGAGAACTGCCACATGACTCTAAGCTTATGTTTGTGTGAAATATTTTAAAAATTCGCTTGTTATACTCACTTAAATTACTAATATTTAAACATTAAACCCCTACATAAACCCTATTAAAACCCTAATAAAGTATGAACTTATTGTCTACTTTTATCAATCAAAACTCAATCAAACTACTGAAAGGGTTTTGGGGTTTTGAATGCTATTCCAAAACAATACCTAAAATAGATTGATGATGGGTGTGAACTCAAGGCAATTCAGCTCTTTTAATAATAATTCAACTGATTTAAAGACTGCGTAATTAACTTCAATAAACAAGAGAATGATATCATAGTAGTAAGAGGTTGCAAGCACTTCAACTTTTTCTCCTGATTATGTAAAATACATTTTTGATTTCATTTATATCCAATATAGAATGCTGTATAACGAATATGAAATCTGGGAATATAGGTTTTTGATTGAATATTTGTAAATAAATTATACAGGCTGAATAAGCAGTACCAGACTTACCTAAAAAAAATGAAAAAGCATTTCCCTAATTTGAAAATGAGTAAATTCATTGCAAGAGCCCTAAATCTAAGCTTCGAGAATGATATTCTCCCTGCTGAGTAAAAGTTGATTAATTAGTATGGTTTCCTTAAAGAAGAAATCAACTACGTTATCAGATACAAGCCATCCTTTATTCTCTTAGATAAAATTGAAAACGAAGGCATGAAAAATATGCACAAGATTTTCGTTTAGAAAAAGGGGTTTGGGTATGAATTGGACGTGCTTTGAACACTTATTGTGAAATATCCCAACATTTTGGGAAAGAGAGAAGAGCATATTGAAAAATACTTCTCATTAATGTCTTCAAAGGGTCTTTCAGAGTAAGAAGCAATAAAGTCACTTGTTGAATGCCCTAAATTAATCAGTATGAACTTGGAAGAATAAATGAAGGAAATCATGTTCCTTTTCAATTTGTATCATGGGTTCACAGAGCAAGAAGTCATGCAAGTTTTCAAGTTATTCCCTTATTTATTCTGCTGCGAGTAAAGAGTAAAAGAAAGTCTAAAGATTCATGGGAGAATTCAAGAAATATAGACTTACAAAGCCACAACTAATCAAAATTGTAAGTTTTTTACATTCCATCTATAATTTTATTTTAGTTGAAACAATAAAACAATAAATATATAGGTAACAAGTAGTATATTACATAAGTTGAGGAAAAAGAATATTAAAAGCTGTTTATCAGTATCTGATTTATTAACATGAAAAACATAATTTAAAGATTTTAGGGTTTAAATCCGGTGCTATCCTAGCTATCAGAGTTGGAACCATGCTTGGTCTCTTTGACTACCTCAGAGAATTCCACCACATTAAGGCACAAGAAGTTGTTGAGATAATTGTATAGTACCCAGATTTCATCTACCAGAATAAGAAAGACTTGCTAAGAAGAAAAGTTGAGCTAATCAAGAAACACACGAAAGTTAGCGATGTCTACATTAGAAACATGATTAGACGCCATCCAGATATTTTTCTAAAGAGTTGAGCAAGTTTTGAAGCTTAAATCACTTACATCTCTAGAACTTTAGGTAGAGCTTTGCAATACGAAAAAGCATTCCCATTACTTTTGGCATTCAACTACTCAACAGTTATAAAGCCAAGATGTGAGATTCTTAAAGATCAATAAAAGGTAATAAAGTTTGAGGAAATTTTGCACATATCAGACGCGTAATTCTGTGAACAATTCGGCGTATCAGCTGAGGAACTTCAAAGAAAAATTGGAGACAAAAAAGTCAAAAAGGAAAAGGATATTCTATGGGCTTACGTACCAGGACTATGATTAGATCGTTCTCTTAGTGTTCAGCATGTTTGTATTAATTCATTAGCAACTTATTTAAAGAATAAATTTCACAAATTGAAAAGTCTTTTTTTATCAAATAATATAACTAACTTCAAGTCAATATATTTTAATTCTATTATCAAACAACATATCAAACTGTTAATTTTCAAAACAATTGAAGAGTTGATTTTCCACCTGGTGGGGCGTGCATTCTAACTGATGACTTTTCAGTAGTTGGACCGGAATTGCTTCCAGATTCGACTCTTTGACCGAACACTGGATCTCCACCTGTTTATTTCTACAGAAAGCCGCCTCCATAATTTTAATAATACTTGTTGCTCTAGTTCCCTCTGCCGTATTGTTGATTCGAATTATCATCGTAGTTATCATAGTTACTATATGATTGCTTGCCTTTCTTTGAACCGAAAGCTTAATTGTTGTTGTAGCTACTGCTGTTATCAGTACCAAAGATATCGTTTGATGACTTGAATTAGTCATTCTGGTATTACCTCTAGGTTATGCTTAGTTTTGAGCTTAATATCCTTAGTTACCACCGTAACCTCCTCTGTTCTTATTCATATCTTGTTATTTGAAAGCTGGCTGTTAGTATTCTTCTTAGAATTAATTGCCAATACTGAAACTGGATTTTCAACCTGGTGGAGCTTGCATTCTGACTGATGGCTTGTCGTCAGTGGCACCTGGGTAGTGCTTTTGAGGGGACTGTCTATCGTATTGATTGTCGGATTATCTGTCGTATTGAGAGTTCATCCCTCCCTTCAATTTTTGCTTGTTGTCAATGGTTTTAGTTGGGGCTCCAGCGAAACCTACATTCTCTGATGGTACTTGACCGTAATATCCATCATAAGAATTCTTTTGGTATGATGATTAGTAATCATTCACTTTGTTTTGATATAGTTTAAATAATCACTATGATAATAGTTTTATAGGTTTTAATTCAAATCAATTTATAGTTATAAGTTATATAATGATATGATCTTTGACTAGTATCTTGATCGCCATTCCAACCGATACTAAATGAGGAATTTCCAAATTAATTAATAAAAAATAATTATATTCCACCTGGAGCATTAAGAATTTTAACGCTTGTCTTTCCGCCTTGTGCGTAATCCCACTCGTGCTTCATTATGAATTAGAAATTTGAATTATAATTTTGTTAATTTTTGAATTAATAAAAATCCTTTTTCACTGATCAATGCAATATTCACTTTTAACATTAAAGATTATCTCAATATACAAAATACAATTTTAACATTCCGATTCAACGCATTTTCAAGGTTTTTAATTGCTTTTTGATTGTCTATTGAGCAAATTAATGAGGAGTACTGAATAAAGCGAGGGCATTAGTATCGCTACTTGGTATATTTCTCTAAGAACTTGATTACATAATTTATTAGCCCATACTCTGTAAGCTATTGTGACTGCTATTTCCAATAGCTTTTTATTTCTTTCATGTTGGTCCAGTTAACTAGTTCGGTTAACCTTAAGTTAAAGCTTTCATTTAAGTGCCCATTAGCATATTGTTGCCTTAAAGATTGCTCATAATTGCCTTAGGATTTTAAAAGTCTTGTTTATCTTGGCCTTGGACTAAATCCAGGTAACCTTAAGTGAGATCTCCCATACCTGCAGTCATCTATTACATAGAATTTGATTAACGATCACAGAATAAATTAGAGTTAAACCTTACATTTTACTCCCGCATCCACTAAGGATCAACAGGTCTACCAGCTGCTTCTCTTTCTTCTCTGCTTTCAAAGACATTTTCATGAGTTTCGAAATTTTCTGGACAATT
The DNA here is from genome assembly GCA_000711775.1 of Oxytricha trifallax. NCBI lineage: Eukaryota > Ciliophora > Spirotrichea > Sporadotrichida > Oxytrichidae > Oxytricha > Oxytricha trifallax. The sequence goes on from ARYC01017780.1 coordinate 21,557, forward strand.
GCAACCATGCTTACTAGTGAATCCAGTGTGTCAATTTTTGCAACCAGGTTTCAAACATTTCTTTGTGTTAGGATTGTGATCTCTGCATGAATGTTTACAAAGGCACTTCAAGTCTTAAGACCCAACTGAAATACACAAGTTATGATTAGGTTTTTTAATATTTTCAAGAATCTTCCGCTTTTAAGAGCTTCAATGAATTTAATATAACTATTCGATGTTTAAACTTACAGATTGGTAAATAAGTGAACATTTTGCAAGGACACTTTGGGGCTCTACAATGAACTTTTCTGCCCTTACATCATCGAAATTATGTTCTTTATATCTATGACCACAGAAGCATTAAGAAGCTGGACCAATAGTCCTGCAGTCCATGCCTTCTGAATTTATCCATTAAAAACATATAGTCTATTCTCTCTTGCTTCTCTGATATTTTGTTTAAACTCCTCGTATTCTTTCTCGTTCATCATTTTCCCACCATCTGCGTTTCCCACAATACGAATATAAAAGTTTAATAAAAAGTTTCCTTCAAATTTCATTGATTTTTGCCTTACTTTACGTATTCTAAATAAGCATCAACATACTTAGCTGCTTCATTTTAAATAACTAATCTTTCCATTATTTTTCAATACAAATTTGATTATATTATTTTAATAATTTAAATGCATTATATTTTGAACTTACTTGTTTTATTACTTTAAATTTTTATATAAAATTCATCACTCTTTTGTAGATGTAAAAGCATATAAATAAAGTATATGATTCTTATTATATAGTAAATAATAAATAAATTATTTCATACAACAGATAAATAAGCAAATAAAAATGCTATTAAACTTAGATTTCAACGCAAACATAAAGCCAAAGTCATCATAACAGAATGGAATGAGTTAAGTCAAGCAAGAGAAAAACAGAGATAAATACAAGAGAAGCAAGTAGAAAATCATAGATAGAAAGTTTAACAGAAATTAAAACTAGAATAGAGATGACCAGCAAATGAGATATAGATATTAAATATATAATTTAGGAGAAGGGGTTTTGGGGATTTTTATAGAAATAGATAGAATCCTTTACTATATTTTAATGGGAAATAACAAGAGAAGCAATTTATAAAGTTAGTAAAGAATCTAATAGTAGAATGACATAATCACTGAAAATTGGAGGGTAATAAATTAATTTATTTTAAGATGTTATCTATTATTATTAATACACTCTATTTAAATCAATAGAAAGGCTTCAGAACATTGAATGAGGGAAATTAAGCTTAAGAAGTCATCTCAGTTGCAGATCAATTGATAGTTCCAGTCCCACAATTCAATAATTAGAAATAAGATTTCAACTAAGTTAAGAGATTCAATACTATCTTATTGATTTTTATATGGATGTATTAAAAAATAAAGTTTAATTATAAAGCATTATAAATAATGGTATCAGCGACAGATCAAAGCAAATCAGCAAAGATGAGTCCCAATTGCAAAAGTCAACTATAAAGTCTAGAAAACTAAAAGGGGATGAAAGCGATGATTTCGATATCGAAATGAACCCAATTGTAAAATCAAATCCTGTAGCATCAATTAACAAAACTGAACCAGTTCAAGTTGCTTAACAACAAGATTAACCATCAATCGTGGCAGAAAAAGAACAAGTGCAAACATAAAAGTAGGTTGCTCCAATTCCAGAATAAAAACATGTTGCTTAGGGTGTAGCTGAAGAGGATTTAAATCAGAGGAAAAATAAATCTGCACCTTTAGAAGAATAGATATGTCTAGTAGATGAACAGGCTGAACAGCAAGAAGCTGAGGTATTTATTGGTGAAAAATTCTCTGACTTACCATTAAATGACAAACTATAGCAGGTATTGAAAGATAATCATTATTTAAACAATCTCTTTTGTTTGAATTTTATTTCCTTAATAGGATTTTTAATGGCTTAGAGCAGTTGACAAACATCCAAAAGAGTGCCATCCCAGTTATTTTGAAAGAAAGAAATGTTCTTTTGAAGGCAGAGACTGGAAGTGGTAAAACCCTAACTTACTTAATTCCACTCTTAGAATATCTCTCAAATAAATCTTTAAACAAGGAGAAGATTACAAGAGATAATGGTACCTACTGTATCATATTTTCACCCACAAGAGAGCTTTGTGTTTAGATTGAAATTGAATTGAAGAAACTGTTGAAGCTTTTCTAATATGTAGTCGCAGGCACCATAACAGGAGGAGAGAATCCATAAAAAGAAAAGTCTAAATTAAGAAAAGGTATGACTGTGATTATATACACACCGGGCAGATTATTATATCATTTGCAACATACATCTGCTATCAGCCTCAGTCATTTGAGCTATTTAACTTTTTGATGAGGCAGATAGAATTATGGATTAAGGTTTCGATAGAGAAATGACTTAATGTTTGAATGTAATTAAGAAAAAAGTTCCACATAAAATTTCAACTCCCCTTGACAGTGGAAATTTCTGGAGTGATATTCTAAAAGTATACTTTGTATCTGCTACTTTAAACAGTAAAGTTGAGTCACTTGGCCAAAGGCTTATGGAAAACTATTCAAAAGTAGGTTTCGAAAAGAATCTTAATGAAGAGGAAGATCAAATTGCACAAATTTCAAAATAAATCTAACAATACTTTATGGAAGTACCCACTTAATACAGATTACTATACTAATTAGCCTTTCTATATGCTCATCAATATTAAAAGGTTTTAGTGTTTATAAGCAACTGTGAGTTAGTCAATTTCCTCTATCATTTAGTTAATAACTTGAATTGGAATAACTTTGGTAAAAAAAAGATGATTTCTATCAAACCTAAGGTGCTGAAGGCGTTGAAGAGGAAAAAGCTTAAACTTTATGTGGAGGTCACATTTACAAACTCCATGGTGATATGGATCACAATGAGAGAAAAAAGAATTTCTTCGGATTCGTTAATGCAGATTCAGCAATCTTGATTTGCACTGATGTTGCGTCCAGAGGTTTGGACTTCAAGCATGTGGAATGGATTTTATAATATGATTTATCTAGTAACATTAAGGAGTATGTTAATAGAGTCGGTAGAACAGCTAGAATTGCAACTACTGGTTCATCCCTTTGTTTTATCATACCTTAAGAAAGAGGATACAAGAATTTTTATGTTGTATTTCTTGATACATTAAACACTTGAAAAATAAGCATCATATTGAACTACATCAAAAGACAAGATTCGAAATGATCAAGTAATTCCAAAAGAAAATTCAAGTGCTAAACCCTAAAAAGAGTATGTACTTTAAATAGCTCAAGAATATCGAAGATGAAGATGAAATGTAAGAAGCAATTCACAGATTGAGGCATTTTCTTAGATACACTGTGGAGTAAGATGGGTTGAATCTCATTAATATGGCTTAAATTGCAAAGAACTCTTCAACTAGAGCCTATGCTGGACATGCTCATGATATGAGAAGCATCTTTGAAATAAACAACTTGAACTTGACTGAATTTGCAAGGTCTTTCGCTCTCTACAAAAACCTAATGTCTTTGGGTTTACCTGCTTATGGAAAGAAAGAAGATTCCAAGAAGAAAATGCTTTCAAAGCGTGATAAAATAGATGGTTCCTCTAAATCAGGGCCAACATCAGGCGCTACAGTTTCCTTCGACGATGGCCAACTTTACTCCAAGAGGTTGAAGAAATCACAACAGAAGGGATTGGAGAAGAAACTTGGTTCAATTAGTGATGACGCATAGAAGGTGAGAGTCATGGGTATGTATGATCAGTGTCTTGAAGAGAGCTGTGTATGTCAATGAGGATAAAGTCGCATTAAGAAAGAGGAACTTCGAGAAGGCAAGGCATAGTGTCGGCAAGAAAGTTACAAATAGTAATAAATGTTTATATAAATGCTTTTTATTAATAAAAAAGTATTAGATGAATTTATTTGAAGTACAATTGAGTTTATATTACCAATTTAATTAAGAAATAATATGCATTTTAAAAATAATATTGTGTGATGAAGTGATGGGAAAGAATAATAATAAATTTATAAAGATAGATCTAAAAAAATATATCAAATATATTATTACAACTCAAAATAAAGTGAATTTAAAAAATTGGACTCTTTAAATTTATAATAGATTAATAAGTTAAGCTTAATATCTTAGTTCTGAAATTAATATAAAAAAATAAAAATATTTATCTATCTTAATTTATAAAGAAGTTTCTAACGTTGTTTTTGATAAAATTTTTAGAAATAATTAGAATAATTTAAGATAATTAATAGAAAATATTTAATGATAACAATTTTTAAATACTAAATTATAAAATAATAAATTCGTAAGAGTTTTATATTTATTTCATTATTTGTTATGGATATAACAAAATAAATATAAAATAAGGATTTATATTAACTATTATAATATTAAACATCACTCATAACAAAGATTATAATGAATAAAATTAGTTCAATAGCCCTTACTGTCCTTGCCTCAGCTACTCTTGCTCAAGCTGAGCCATGCTGGCAAGATGCTTATGGTAGAGGAGTTGGTAAAGTCATTACCTCCTGCCAAGAAGGATGGGAAAGAAATGGTGCATATTGCTACCCCAATTGTTTTTATAATTTTTTAAAAAGCTCTTTATGCTGATAAAACTTAGTCCTATATAAGCTAGGATTAATAGTGATTATGGTTATCACGGAGTAGGTCCAGTCTGCTGGTAAAGATGCCCAAGTGGCTTCACTGATACTGGTATTAACTGCCTCAAGCCCAAGTCATATGGAAGAAGTGTCGGTTCCTCACTTTGGCACAAGAGCAAGTGCCAGCATGATCACCCAGAGGGATGTGAGAAATGGGGATCACTCTACTACCCCAAATGCAGAGAAGGCTTCCACAATGCTGCTTGCTGCATCTGCTCACCAAACTGCATCAATGGCCAAACTTATATTGGAGTCTCATGCCAAAAGAAGACCTATGGAAGAGGTGCCGGTAAACCACTCGGATTCAGCAGTGGTTTTGAAGAATCTGGTGCACTTTGCTATCCACCCTGCAAACGAGGCTACCACGGAAATGGTCCAGTTTGCTGGGAAAACTGCCCTGCAGGCAAACACTCTTGCGGTGCTCTCTGTACTGATTCAGCTGATCAATCAATTATTATAGTGAATAAGGAATATAGTTTCTTTTATTAAAATTGAAAAATGCACGTCATCAGTTAAGAGTATCGTAAGCAAAGTTGCTGTCGAAGTTGCTGTTGCTGCTACAACTGGAGAGGTCGATATCCCAGGCATCTTGAAACACATCGGTGGAGCTGCTATCGAACTTGCCAATGCTATCTGTGATAAGCCAGTAGCTTTCTATGATGTCTAAAAATCTTCATCAATCTATAACAACGGAGTTAGCGTTTCCGATTATGACTACAGCAGCGAGGCTGACTTTTAACCAATCAATGAAGAGGAAGTTGAAGAACACCCCCAACACGAAATTCACCGCCATCACCATCATCAACATCAAGAATGATTGAGTGATATAAACTTAGTAAATCTTATTGATAACTATGGAATCAATAAATCTAGAATATCTAAAGAAGTATTTATCATATTTCTCAAATTCAAATAAATTGTGAAAAGATTTAAATAATTTATATTATTATAAACTTAGTCTTATATAATTTATGAGTGTTAAGAAAGGAGCAACTACAGGTGCAGAAGCTGATTTAGTAGAGAAGCAAGGGACAAACACCCCAGGAACAAGTAGTGACTACGCCACCCGAACTGATCTGAAACGACGCCGAAGCTCCAAGTCTTTCTACAACTAGGAACACGATAGTAAAACAAACAACGAAGGGATTTTTGCTACTTTGTGTTGATTGAATGAGAGCAGTTCTTTGATCATCAAAGCCATTAACGAACCATCTAACTTTATGCATATTTGTGACAGGTTAAGACAATGATCTGATTGCAACATGATACTCCATCCATTCTCGTCTTCAAGTTTTTTTATCAATCGATTGATTGTTGTAGAGACACTGAAGTCAAACCCAGTGTATTCTCTAGACTTCGGTATATATATATGGTTCTAATATTCAAACTAGCTAATATAGAGCTATAAAATATATAAATCATAAATTAAATAAGAATGATTAATATATGGTAGAGATCTCTATTAAATTTGCATTTCTATTTTATTAACTCCCGCCTTTTAACTATTATCTATCTATCATCTATAATAAACTATTGGAAGTTAATTATTTAACCTTTACAATATGAAACATGGTCCATATATTTTGTGACTTGCTAATATTTTTTCAAATGACTCTGTTTTATCAATTATATGAATAAACAGATCATCTTAAAAAGCTAATAAAAAATATTGGCTATCTATATGATAAACTTAAACTATCAATTTTAAAGTTAGCGTAATTTAAAACACCGTACCTTCTCTATTTCATTTAATAGGAAAGTCACTATTTCTAATTAAATTTTTTATTATTATTAATTTACCTATTAAAATATACATGAGTACTAATACTTTACTAAATATCAAATCTTTCATTAACGCAATTCGCTCTAATAATAGATTAAATTGAAATTAGTATTCCAAATTTGAATAGTTAATTTAAACATTAAATAAGTTCTTGACCTAATTTCTTAAGTTCTCAGACTTGGAATACCATCCTGAACACTATAAAGATATTAATATACAAAATATCATTTTAAGATTAAAATATTTAAGATTGTATTGCTAAATGATTGAACTTACTGTCTCTTTGTTCTTGAGTAAGGGTCTTGGGTAGCTCAACCTAATAGGTAACAATCAAATCTCCCTTATCAGTGGGGTATTCATATACTGGCATACCCTCACCTCTTATCTTTTCTACTTTACCAGGTTTTGTAATTTTATTTCTATTGATCTTTATGATTTATCGTCTAAATGAGTCAGTTCTTTCTGAAAACCTAATAGAGCCTGTCTCAATGTAATTTTAACTGTTGTTTTCAAGTCATTGTTAGATCTTTCAAAAACTTTGTGGGGAAGGGTTTCCACCTTGAAGACTACTTCACCTGCTCTTACATTGACATACTCGTCAGCTGCATCTCTGAATTTCTATTATAAAGAGTAAGCTTCACTGGAAAATAACAAACTCTAGGATATTATAAGTATAACTTACGAATTCATGACCATCTGGAATACCTTTCTCCACAAATAGAGATAGTTCGTCAACACTCTTGACTTATTTATCGCCATGGCAAACATGACACTTTGAAGTCATCTTTTTACCCTCACCATTGCATTGAGGGCAGGTTCTTTGGAATTATTAAACGAAGCCAGGACCGAATTTCTTAGTTTCAGTAATTTGACCAGCACCATTGCATTTTTAGCAAACTTAAACATCTTCTGGGTTGTCTGCACTACTACCTCTACAATGAGGGCAAAGGACTATTCTGTTATAAGTGATATGTTTTATTGCCATTATAGATGTCTTCTAAAGTTATTCTAACTTTAAGTTTGGCTGATGGTCCTTATTGCTCTTTTACTAACGTCTGCCTCCACCCCTATTAATGTTGTTTAATGATTAAAATAAAATAAATTTAACATATCACTGTTTAATACTAAAATTAAACTATCAATTTAAGTCGTGACGTATCTAAGTGAGCTGACGTGGCAATTCCGTGACATGGCAGTCATGAAGTAGAAAACTCAAAAAAAAACCACTTCCGCTATTACCTAGTATCCTCCTAAAATCAAGATGTTGCCAGCATATTCTGATCAACAGAGCTCGTAGAATTCAACTAGACAAACAGGGAGTGGAGAAAAACGCTTACCGGTCCCACCGCTGCTGGGAAACATAATCCCTGTCCTTTCGCTATGGTAGCTTCAGCATGCTAACACTCTCAACCCCTATTAAAGACACTTGCTAGTCATTTTTTTTAGAAAGTTTATATTTGATTTGGCAAACTGCTTTAATTACTATACATTCACTTACATCATATCTCCAAAAATATCACCAAATATATCTCCAAAGGGGTTCATGCCGCCACTTTGATGGTCAGGTTAGTTCACACATTCCTCACCACATTTATCAAACTTTCTTCTCTTGTCTGGATCGGAGAGTACCTCATAAGCTGTAAAATTTATTTTAAATTAGCCTCAAACACGATTATTTTTAAAGTTCTTACCTGTAGCAATATCTTTGAATCTATTCAAGGCTGTTGGATCATCTGGGTTCTTATCGGTATGATTGATTAGTTATAGTTTTCTATATGACTTTTTGATATCTGCAGGGCTTGAATTCTTCTTAATTTACAGGATATCATAATAATCTCTGCCCGCTAATGCCAAGGTAGCTATAAGAGCTAATTTAGTAAGTTTAAATAATCCCAACATTTTATTGAATACAATTGTATATTATTATTCTGTAATGATTAATCAATAATTACATATTCACAACTGATTCATTCGAAAATCAAATTGATTTCATAATAAATATAAGAATATTTGGAAGCAATTCTAGCCTAGATTTGGTATCTCTTAAATTTATAAATTTAATTATTAGCTGTTAAGTTTAGATAAAATTAATTTTTTTAAAATGCAGCATAAACCACATCAGATATCTATCTCCTCAGCCTAAACATCGAGGGCTCAAGCTAAAAATTCCATATCATTACAATCAAGTTAGCAAACAAATCTTAAATCTAAATCGAAACCAAGAAATAAGTTAAATACTCAACCAAGTAAAAGTCATGTAAGCTAGGTAATTTAATTAGATAATTATTTGAGAAGGCAAAGCATAGACAAGTCTCATAATGAAAAAAGTTAAGATAAAAGATCACTATCCAAGAATTTATGTATTTATCTTTCTTTATAAAAGAGTAACAAAAATGAAAAATCACAAAGTAAAGATAAATCATACTTATCAAAAGTACAAAAGAACTTTTCAGTACCAAATTAATTAGGAAAGCCTGTAACTACCATAGTAAGATCAAATATAACATAAGTAAAAGTAAATCCCTAACTTTTGAAACCAGTTCTTTAAACAGCTCATTTACCTCAATAACTACAATTCAAAAAGAAAAAAGATTAAAATATTTTCTAAAGCTAAGTTTTGAATACAAGTGACTATCTCAATTCATCAAAATGTAAATCAAATAGAAATCACTCAAGAAATCAACCCATTAAATCACTGAAAAGACTTAAAAATATCAGTAATAGTAAAGATCTGAAAAATTGTACTATTAACACAGTGGAAAACAAACTAATCACAATATAAGTATTTTATCTAACAATTTTATGGGTAGCTACAATCATTCTTACAAGTAATCTTGGCAACTTAATAATAATAGCACTGCTTACTAAATCTCTTAAATGTAAACTTTAGACAGCCGGAATCATGATTATATAACAATTGAAAATTAAGATTAAGCGAAGAATTGCCTGTTTAATAACTTGAATGAGCCTTAATCACCTATAATTAAAGAAAAATTCCTTGACAATACAACATAAAAAAATCATCATCAACGCTTATTAAGTGAGATTCTTATAATGGTTGTAGAAGTTGTGAAAAATACCCTCCTGAAAAATTTTATATTATTAAAGTGACCATCCAGGTTACATTATTATAGACCTTTAGTAATCTAATGAGAAATCTTAGGTTGGCAATATTAATAAAAAATAGAAGGCGATCAGACATTTTAATGCTGATAACTTGATTAAATCTGAATTTAAAGACAATTTTGGAAATCAATAATAAACTTAGATGTCAGACATGAACTTTTAATCTATAGATTTTAGGACTTTAAAGAATCTCACTTATCAATAAAAAGAGAGAAGACGAAGAAGAGACCTTTGTTTATCCTAATCTTCACAATTTATGCATAATTTAGTTCTTAAAGTAAAATCTGTAATGAGCAAATCTGTTAACAGAGAAAAGCTTCTAGTTAACTAAACTCAAAAAGAAAATTTAGAATAGCTATCTCAATCAAAACCCCACAACCCTTTCAGTAGTTTGATTGAGTTTTTGATTGATAAAATTAGACTATTAGTGCATACTTTATTAGGGTTTTGTAGGGTTTATGTAAGGGTTTAATGTTTAAATATAAGTATTTTAAGTGAGTATATGCGAGGTTTGGGGTCAGTTTATGACGGTGAGTATATAGATATATTGTTTAAATAGCGATATGGATTTGATGAATATAGTGAATAACTCAAGCCTGTTCTGAATTATACGTCTATAGCAAGGCTACTACATTACATAAATCTCCAGCAACTGTGAGGTCTCACTGTTTATTATCATTGAATTTAAAGAGATTTCATCTTAATTCTAAGCCTAAGAGACCCTTAAAATTTAAGCAGCATCATATTGAATATCTTCTTAATGATAAGACTCTTAAATACTGGGCTCATTTCTCTCTAGCTAGAGGGTTGTGATGATTCATCGCCAATTTCCTGAGCTTCATATCTCTGCTTAATCTATAGCAAACATATATAAAAAGAATGGAATATCTTACAAGACAGTCAATCGCATTAAGAGAGTGATTGACTTTAATGTTCCATTTTATAAGGATAATTTAAATTATATATTCGATTAAATGCAGAGGTCTTAAGAGCATAATATAAAGTTCATACACGCTGATGAAGCTGTATTTACATTCAATACATTTATATCAAGGTCTTGGTACAAGAGGTATAGTAATATAGAAGTTTATGACTAAAAGGTTAAGATATAAACTCATGCAATCCTTGGTGGAATCAGTGAAGATAGTGGCCTAGAGACTTATGTTATCCACCCTCGCTCTATAAAGACTGAATAATATATTAAGTTCTTACAATAACTCAGAGACAAATACGCTGACTAAGAGATTATTCTGTTCGTTGATAACTTATCAGTTCATAAAACTAAAGACTCAAGAAAGGAATATGAAAGGCTAAACATAACACCTGTATTTAATGTTCCTTACAGCCCTTAGTTCAATGGAATTGAATTATATTGGGGGTTATTGAAAGGTCATTATAAGAAATTGCTGCTCTACCATCTGATGCATGATATTAAAGATAGATACAGTAGATTTTATTAAGAGTGCTGCTAAGAGAGTCAGCGATGAGAAAGCTAAAGTATGCGCAAGAGAAGGGAGATTTTGTGTATATAAATAAGTTTTAGATTTAAATGAATGAATAAGTTCACATATTAAATTTGCCCGTAAAGGGATTTGGCTTCTCTTTCTTTTCTTCCTCTTAAGGCTTGCTTGGGCCCATGTTTCTTCTCTTAGTGCCAGCCCCTGCATCTATGTTCATCTCTTCTGGCTTTTATAAATCTTTGAAGAGCCTCTTACTCAATTCATGTTTTACTTGAGACTTTCTCTCTCTGTTTAATTTGCTGCGCTCTTTCATCAAGTAAATAGCAGTGCTAGGTTTTTCTATAAAGTTAGAAGACTATGCTTAATTGAGATGAATGGATGCTTTTGTAGTTCCTACAGCCAGGTATTACTTATTTTAATACCTTGCTTCTCTTTTTCTTCAGTAGAGATGCTGTATCGTTTTTTGTGAGCTTCTTAAATAACTTCATTTAAGTACTCAGGTTTCAGAGTTGCAAGAACACCAAAGAAGAAGTTTCTCTCTGGCAACTTATTAGAGAGCTGTAGCTTTGATGGAAGGTAGAGAGCTACGTCCGGATCACTCATAGCATCGTCATATAGGTTTGTCACTGATATTTCAGGGTAGTTAGGTATCTCTATCATCCTAATTTCATTAGACTTAAAAGCATTTTTCTCTTCACTCAGTAAGGCTTTTAAGAATGAGATTTTAGTTCCCTCCTGTGTTGGCAAGAACAATCCAACTATGGTTAATAAGTTAGTTATAAGTGAAAACTTACCTTGCTATACCAAGTATCTGTAAAGATCTTCTTTACTTCTGAATTTTCCTATTAAATCTTGAGATTAAATTCTCTTCATTGCATCATTCATAGACTCCATCTTGCTTCCAGTTTCTATAAATGTTAATGAAAATTAAAATTATGGATATCCATTCTAAACTTACTAAAATTTTACTACTAAATAGGGAGATTCACTTGGAGGTCAACCTGAATCAGATAAATATATAAAGATGGAGGAACTTTCTCCAAGTTTCAAAGTTTCACTTCCATTTTATCACACTTTATCCATTAAATTGCTCCTAATAACAATTAATTTTATAAGGTGGTGCTCCTTATTTTTTTTTAACTTAATTAGGAGGTTAAATTAAAGTTCAAAATTGTATTAGGTGGTGCATTAAAAAAATTAAATTTTAATACCTCCCCTCCTAAATTTACAAGAACAGAATTAGGAGCACCACTTGACTTTACAAAAATAATTTAGATGCATTTTAATGTATAAAATTGATGGAATAGTATATAAATTATCTTTAATGTTAAAAAATATATAACTAATGTCTCGCACTCTGTTTCCATTAAACCTCTCTAAATCTTTGAGGATATACTCGTACTTGTATATAAAGGTAGAATTTAAAACAGTTTATATAATTATTAATAGTACTTATAGAATGAGCGGCAACTTACTAAGAAAAGTGGCAGCGCTTGGTATTAGCTAGCAAAATTTTTCTTTCATGAATAAAAAGAAAATTGAGACTTGTGATGCATTTACCTAGTACGAACCTGAAATTCTCTAACCTTAGGTCTCAGACTTTGAATAACAATTCAGTTGTTAAATAGAAATGCAGAGCTAAGAAATTCAATACGAAATTCCAATAAAAATGGTTAAAGAGGAGGAAGAGAAAAAAGAAATTAAAGCATTACATTTATGTGAAGAGTGTGAGAAGAACTTCACTTAGAAATATGCTATTAAGCGTCATATCTTAGAGTAGCATTCTAACAAGCCAAAGCTCTATCTTAAGCATGATAAGATAGATGGAAAATATTTTTGCCCTTATTGCAATAAGCAATATAACCATTCAAGGGATTTAAAAGTTCACCTATAAAACCATCATGGCAAGAAGTTTGAAGTCATAGATCCTGAGACTGGTGAGGTCTTCCTTCAAAAAAGAAAGCCAAGAGACCCTTTAGAATCCTTGGAACAAAGAGTTAAGAAAGAAAATAAGCTTATTAAAGCAGTGAGAAACCTTCCAGCTTCTGAGATAGTGAAAATCACTTTGAAGATACAAGCACTAAAGTTTCCAATTTTAAATGTAATTGACCTTAAAGAATGTAAGGAAAGTTATCTTATACTTGAGGACAAGTTTGAGAAAAAGGTCATTACTGATAAGCAGTTCGCATACAAGATTTATCCATTCAACTACTTTAAATGCGATGACAAGTATCAAATGGAATTTGTCAATGAGTACTAAGCTCTTACTAAAGCAAGGGATAGACAGTGCAGATTTATAATTAAGCTCGATGCAATACTGCTTGCTCAAGATCATGTTGCTTTTCGCCTCCCTCTATATTAAATGACATTAAGAGACTACATTTAAGATTAAAGAGTTCCAAAGTAGCTACCTCTTATTCTTACAAATGTTTGCAAAGGCATAGAAGAGCTGCACACTTTAGGGTATGTTCATAGAGACTTGAAGCCTGAGAATATTATGCTTGACTTTTCACCTCTCAGAGTAGTAATAATTGATTTCAATAGATCATAGAGAGTTGAAGCTTCAGGACTTGGTAACGCTTATGGTACTCCTGGATACTTTCCAGAAAGAGAGGACTGGAGAGATGGTGATATCAAGTGGTATGTAAGGGCTTTAGCAGCAATTATTGCAGAATGCGATATGCGAAGAAATGATTATTATAGATGTAAGAGGGAGAAAGATTCAAAAGCAGAAAATACAGCAATATTTAGACTAGAATAAGATAAAAGGCAAAATGAAAGATATGGCTGAGTAGATAATCATTAAGCCTAACAATAGAGCGGAGCATACAATAGACTAAATTCTAAGCTGGATAGGAGATATCAAATTTAGAAAATTAGCACATGATGCCAAGGTATAGTTTGAGTGAATAGTCAAAATAAAACTCCTCTAATACACACTACTATACATTACATTTAAACATTAAACCCCTACATAAACCCTATTAAAACCCTAATAAAGTATGCACTAATAGTCTACTTTTATCAATCAAAAACTCAATCAAACTACTGAAAGGGTTTTGGGGTTTTGATTGTCCTCACTAATTCCTCCAAGAATTGCCATCGTTTATACCTTGACTTTCTAGTCATATACTTCTATATTACTATGCCTCTTATACCAAGACTTCTAGATGAAAGTGTTGAAGGTAAACACAGCCTCGTCAGCATGTATAAACTTAATATTATTCTATTAGGCTCTCTGCATTTAATTATAAATATAATTTAAGTTGTTGTTGTAAAATGGCAGAGTGAAATCAATTACTCTCTTGATACGATTTACACCTTTGTAAGAGATACCGTTTCGATTATAATTGTTTGCAACAGATTATGCAGAGATCTTCAACTCAGGGAACTGGCGGTGAAACATAATAGCTCGTTAGTCGAGAGAGAAGTGAGCCCATTACTTCAAAGTTTTTTCATTAATAAGATAGTCAATATGCTTCTATAGAAACTTTGACTTCCTCTTTGGCTAAGAATTCAGCTATTTTTGCTTTAATTACACAGCTTTCAAGCAGTGAAAGCGAACAGTTGATGGACTACGCTTTAAGTTCAGTGCAATAGACTTATAGTTCAGTACTGGTTTGACTTATTCACTATGCATATCACATCCATAACGCAGTTTAAACACTAAATCTATATACTCTTCATCATAAATAGACCCCAAAAGCTAGTAATTTTAGTCTCGCTTTAATTAATAACCCCAACCCCTAACAAATTCCCTACAAATCAAAGAAACTCATTAAGGGGTTTTGGGGTTTTGAATCCTGTGAGAAGTTGACTCCACAACGGAGATTGCCCACCTTAATTGCCATCTTGATTTTTTATTTGAGAAGATTTTCGAAGTCTTTGAGCAGAATAAAGTTGTCCAGTATTGGTAGTCGGCAGTTTGTTATGGAACTTCAAGTTGATCTTCTTTGCCCTTTTCTGACCTATCTCATAGATTTGCTTGCTTATTTTTTACCAGAAGATGTTTGATATATATATATATAAACCCCAAAACCCCAATACATAAATTTGCTCTAGATTAATAAGTTAGTATAGTGATGATTTATTATCGATAAATAGTGAAATTCTAAACTTCACAATTTAACTTAATATAGGGCCTTAAAATTGCAGTTTATAATGATCAGTAATGTGGGAAAAAGGTTCGAATTTTATTTCGGTCTCATACTTTACCATTGGATAGAGCACAGTGCGTAGATGAAGAATATGTGATCCTTACCCTATTTTTGACATCTATGAGCTGAGTTGCGTCATTTGCAAGGTTCATGGGGCACTCTTTTTGAACCTCCCTCTTTTCCTTAATTCAAATTTTAATTAAATTATTAATACTATTAAATTTTAAAACTTAGCTTATATGGTGGAATTCAAAGGACCATAGTCTCGTTCATGTACACTTGCTTTAGCTCTCAATTCCTGCAAAAGCGTAGACTTCATGTCACTCCTGCCTGCGGTCATTATTTCCAACCAGTGCAATAAAATCCCAAGTTTAATCGAGCAGGGGTTTTGAAGGGTTTAGAATGGCTATAAGCATTTACTGTTAAGCTTATTTTAATTCAGCCAAAATTTATTCAATTTATACTTAGAAATTTATCAATTCTAAATTCATACAAATTAAATACATTGTATTATGATATTTATAATTTATACATAAAGTATTTATAATATCGATTTGAATTTACATATTGATAAGCAAATAATTTTTATTTCTCAAATTTCTTTATTTTAATATTTTATCCTCATATTTTTTGCATACAAATAAAAAATTTTAAGATATTTATACTTTAGGTAAAAATTTGTATTTAAATTATATAAAATAAATTAATCTTTATTTAACTTATATCATCATTTTATATCATTCTATAATCAATTTTTATATAAAATGCATTTTTTTATTTTTATTTATGTATTTATTTACTATTTTATGAAATTGTGAATTCAATCTTAAGAAATTTGAGAATTGGAAACAAATTGATCGCGGAAATTCCACATTACAACTTATAAATTTCACAAATTGATCTAATGACAATCTACTTTTATTCCCAAATTTTACTACTAAATTCTAAATATTTGAGATTCAACACAGTTAAATTTCTAAATTACTGAGGAAATTTCTTTTTGCGATTCTCAAATTTGAGGATTGATTCTCAAATATAAGTCAAACATCTATAAATATAATTTGAAATCTTTTATTTATAAAATAAAAATAAAAAATACAAATTTAATTTCAAATTTTCCAGACAAAAGCGTAATCATAACTATCGATACTTTTAATTATAAAGATTTTAATTTAGATTAATTGAATTCTTATATAAAATTTAAACAAATATAAAGAATGAAATTTAAATGCTAAAATTATCAAAATAATTTAATTTATATAAAATTATCTTAATAAAATATAAATATGAAAGCAAATTATTTATTCAGAATTTTCTTATATATAAAATATAAATTTTATCTTTGTTAGTTCAAAGTTGACTTAAATTTACAATTTGATGTATTAATTTTAACTTATAATAAATTAAACATTAGCAATTAATCCAAACTAACTGCAATTTCATAAAATTTAAAGAATGAAAGAATTATTAAGATATATAGAATTATGTTAAACATCTCTATATTTATAAATATTGTAAATTTTCTTAAATAAATATAAATTATATATAATTAATAATTATAGAGTAGGAATTTATTTAGATTAATTTTATATAGCCATTTTTTTTATAACTTATATACATTACTAAATTATGATTATAAAATATATAAAAATACAAAATAAATTTATTTTTATATATTATATTTATAATTACTTACCTTTTTAATTTATGAAATTGTTAAGAGCAATTTACAATTATTTACTTATATTTCTCTTCCATTTTTGAATATTTTGATTATAAATCTAATTCATCTCACTTCAAATTCAAAATGATTTGAGAATATATTGATTAATTTGAGATTGATCATACAAATTTTTTGTGAATTAAATTTTTGATTTTTGAATTGAATTTTGATTTGACTGCAGAATATTTTCGATTTCTAATTTGGGGGGGTCTAAATCGGTACCATATGAAAAAAATTTTTACACCAAAATCTTAAGTTGGTACAACTTAAAAATTTTTTTTATTTTCATTCAATAGAATAAATAATTATTTTAAAAGTAAATTATTTTTTATATTATGAAAATTTTTTAACTTAATTATAGAATGCAACGAAAAAAAAGACATCAAGATATTATAAATACTGCTGATCAAATTATTCATGTTTTACAATTTATAAAGGATGTTAAAAATGTAATTGAAGCACTTTAAGATATTGGTATTCTTGAAAGAGATGTGAAATGCAATGAATGTTGACTGGATATGAAACTAAAATCAAGAAATGATACAACTGACGAACTTTTATACCAATGCCAAAGATCTTGCAGAAAAAAAAAATCAATTCAGTAAATATTTTTATTTGACAAGCATTAACAGCCAATTTCAACTTGGTATTTATTGGTTTTTCACTACTTTGCAATTGGATATAGTTCAGCTCTTACTAAGTTAAACATATTTAACTACAAATTAAATCAAAAGTTAATAAAAAATATTTTCTAAGATGTAAGAAAATAATTAGCAAAATATATGGAAACTTTTTCACATATAAAATGAAGAATAAATGCTAATGGAGATATTGAAGTGGACGAAAGTTTATTTACTCATGGAAAGTTTCTTTATGATTAAGGCTAAATTTAACAAGAAATAAATAGTAGTAGAGTTGAGAGATAAATCTGGGTATTTGGTATGATAGAAAGACAATCAAAAAAAGCTAAGGTTTTCATAGTTTAGAACAGAACAAGAGAGGCATTATGGCCAATAATTTAATAATATTCATGGATAGATATTCATCATGATGGCTTTAGATCTTATTAAATATGTTATTTAGAGAAGCAGGATTATAAAATAAAAGGTATGTCCTTGAGGAATTAAAATTTAATATGTTTAATCAATAATAGCAACAACAATAATAATAATAAAATGATGATGAAAATGATGAAGATTATGATGAAGAATTTGAAGAAGAAAAAAATATTAAGGTTAAGATGTTGAAATGTAAGATGAAGATAAAAACAACAATGAAAATGCAAGACCAAGAAATTTTAGAGGTACAAACTAAATTCAAAGTTTATGGTTTAACTTAAAAGATATATTAAAAATATTTATAGCACAGTAAGCGATGAAATTTACATGACTTTTTAATGGAGGCACTTTGGAGAAGACATGTCAAAATGAAAAAAGAAAAACCAGATGAATCCTTAGCTGAGATTTTTAATATATTATTAATTACTTAAAATTTTTGAATGAAAATAAAAAAATTTTTAAGTGGTACCGACTTAGGATTTTGGTGTAAAAAAATTTTTTCATATGGTACCGACTTAGACCCCCCCCTTAAGTTGCATTTGCAGTTTCTATCTGAAATTGATCAATCCAATTTCAAATTGTCCATTAAAATTGCCTAAAAAAGTTAAAAAGCAAAAAAACGAAAAAAACTGGAACCAAAGATTTTGGTACCTAGTAGAACATTACCCACTGGCCAGAAGAGCGCTATAAGCAGCGTGTTCATCTCAAGGGGATATTCTTTGGATTGCTCGTTACGTTATCGCATAGAACATGGTTTTTAACACACTTCTAGATTCAAAACCCTAAAAATCTTTCAGTAGTTTGATTGAGTTTTTGATTGATAAAAGTAGACTATTAGTGCATACTTTATTAGGTTTTAATAGGGTTTATGAAGGGGTTTTATGCTAAATATTAGTAATTTAAATGAATATATGCGAGGTTTGGGGTCAGTTTATGACAGTGAGTATATAGATTTATTGTTTAAGTTGCGTTATGGGTGCGATGATTATAGTGATCAACTAAAACCTATTTTAAATTACTCATCTATAGTAAGACTCCTCCATAAATCTCCTTCAACTGTGAGGTCTCAATGTCTATTAGCTTTGAATTTAAAGAGATAGCAGCTTAATTCTAATCCTAAAATACCTCTAAAATTTTGGAAGCATCATATCGATTATCTTATTAATGATAAGACTCTTAAATACTGGGCTCATTTCTCTCTGGCCTAGAGAGCGGTGATGTTTCATCGCCAATTTCCTGAGCTTCACATATCTGCTTAATCGATAGCTAACATTTATAAAGAGAACGGAATATCTTACAAGACAGTCAATCGCATTCAAAACCCCAAAACTCTTTCAGTAGTTTGATTGAGTTTTTGATTGATAAAGGAAGACTATTAGAGCATACTTTATTAGGGTTTTAATAGGGTTTATTTAGGGGTTTAATGTTTAAATATTAGTATTTTAAGTGAGTATATGCGAGGTTTGGGGTCAGTTTATGACAGTGAGTATATAGATTTATTGTTTAAGTTGCGATATGGATGTGATGAATATAGTGAATAACTCAAGCCTGTTCTGAATTATACGTCTATAGCAAGGCTACTCCATAAATCTCCAGCAACTGTGAGGTCTCACTGTCTATTAGCATTGAATTTAAAGAGATAGCATCTTAATTCTAAGCCTAAGAGACCCTTAAAATTTTAGCAGCATCATATTGAATATCTTATTAATGATAAGACTCTTAAATACTGGGCTCATTTCTCTCTGGCCTAGAGAGCTGTGATGTTTCATCGCCAATTTCCTGAGCTTCACATATCTGCTTAATCGATAGCTAACATATATAAAAAGAACGGAATATCTTACAAGACAGTCAATCGCATTAAGAGAGTGATTGACTTTAATGTTCCATTTTATAAGACTAATTTAAATTATATATTCGATTAAATGCAGAGGTCTTAAGAGCATAATATAAAGTTCATACACGCTGATGAGGCAGTATTTACATTCAATACCTTTATATCAAGGTCTTGGTACAAGAGGTATAGTAATATAGAAGTTTATGACTAAAATTTTAAGGTGTAAACTCAAGCTATTCTTGGTGGAATAAGTGAAGATAGTGGCCTCGAGACCTATGTTACTCACCCTCGTTCTATAAAGACTGAATAATATATTTGATTCTTGCAATAACTCAGAGACAAGTACGCTGAGTAAGAGATTATTCTGTTCGTTGATAACTTGTCAGTTCATAAAACTATACACTCAAGAAGGAATATGAAAGATTAAACATAACACCTGTATTTAATGTTCCCTACAGTCCTCATTTCAATGGAATTGAATTATATTGGGGGTTATTGAAAGGCCACTTCAAGAAACTTCTAGTCTATCACTTGATGCACGACTTGAAGATAGATACAGTTGATTTTATTAAGAGTGTTGCTAAAATAGTCATTGATGATAAAGCAAAAGTATGCGCAAGAGAAGGGAGATTTTGTGTGTATAAATAAGTTTTAGATTTAAATGAATTGAGAAGTTTAAATATTAAACTAACCCGTAAAGTGATTTGGCTTCTCTTTCTTTTCTTCCTCTTAAGGCTTGCTTGGGTATGTTTCTTCTATTTGTGCCAGCTCCTGCATCTATATTCATCTTGTATGGCTTTAGAAATCTTTGAAGATTCTCTTACTCAATTCATGCTATAGTTGTGACTTTGTCTCTCTGTATAACTTACTGCGCTCTTTAATCAAGTATATAGCAGTTTCAGGTGTTTCTATAAAGTTAGAAGACTTAGCTTACTAGAGATGAATGGATGCTTCTGCAGTTCCAAGAGCCATGTGTCGCTGATTTTAATTCCCTGCTTCTCTTTTTCTTCAGGAGAGATGCTATAGCGTTTCTTGTGAGCTTCTTAAATAACTTAATTTAAGTACTAAGGTTTCAGAGTTCCAAGAACACCAAAGAAGAAATTTCTTCTGGCAACTTATTAGAGAGTTGCAGCATTGATGGAAGGTAGAGAGCAACATCTGGATCACTCATAGCATCATCATAGAGGTTTGTTATTGAAATTTGAGGGAGTTAGGTATCTCTATCATCCTAAATTCATTAGACTTAAAAGCTTTTTTCTCTTCACTCAGTAAGGCTTTTAAGAATAAGATTTAGTTTCCTCCTGTGTTTGCAAGAACAATCAAACTATTGTTAATTAGTTAGTTATAAGTAAAAACTTACCTTGCTATACCAAGTATCTGTAAAGATCTTCTTTACTTCTAAATTTTTCTATTAAATCTTGAGATTAAATTCTCTTCATTGCATCATTCATAGATTCCATTTTACTTCCAGTTTCTATAAATGTTTATGAAATTTATAATTATGGATATCCATTCTGAATTTACTAAAACTTTACTACTAAATAGGGAGTTGTACTTGGAGGTCAACCTGAATCAGATAAATAGATAAAGATGGAGGAACTTTCTCCAAGTTTCAGAGTTTGACCTCCATTTTTATCAAACTTCCTCCATTAAATTCTC
>ARYC01017781.1:0-21392 GCA_000711775.1 Oxytricha trifallax
TTTAGCCTTTCATATTCCTTCCTTGAGTCTTTAGTTTTATAAACTGACAAGTTATCAACGAATAGAATAATCTCTTAGTCAGCGTACTTATCTCTGAGTTATTGCAAGAACTTTATGTATTATTCAGTCTTTATAGAATGAGGTGAATAACATAAGTCTCGAGGCCATTATCTTCGCTTAATCCACCAAGTATAGCATGAGTTTAAACCTTAACCTTTTAAACATATACTTCAATGTTGCTAGATCTTTTATACCAAGACCTTGATGTGAAGGTATTAGACGTGAATACTGCCTCATCAGCGTGTATGAACTTTATATTATGCTCTTAAGACCTCTGCATTTAATCGAATATATAATTTAAATTAGTCTTATTAAATGGAACATTAAAGTCAATCACTCTCATAATGCGATTGACTGTCTTGTAAGATATTCCGTTCTATTTATCTATGTTCGCTTTAGATTAAGCAGGGATATGAAAGTCAGGAAAATGGCGATGAAACATTACAGCTCTCTAAGCTAGAGAGAAGTAAGCCCAGTATTTAAGAGTCTTATCATTAATAAGATAATTGATATGATGCTGCTAAAATTTAAAAGGTCTTTTAGGCTTTGAATTAAGCTGCTATCTCTTTAAATTTAATGCTAAGAGACAGTGAGACCTCACAGTCTCAGGAGATTTATGGAGCAGTCTTGCTATAGATGTGTATTTAAGAAAAGGTTTGAGTTGATCACTATAATCATCTCCTCCATAACGCAACTTAAACAATAAATTTATATACTCAATGTCATAAACTGACCCCAAACCTCGCATATACTCACTTAAATTACTAATATTTAAACATTTAACCCCTACATAAACCCTATTAAAACCCTAATAAAGTATGCACTAATAGTCTACTTTTACCAATCATAAACTCAATCATACTACTGAATGGGTTTTAGGATTTTGAATAGTAGATACCTTGGAGAGCAGTTAAAGAAGAAATGAAGCTTTTCTGTAAACTTTTGGCTTTAACATAAGTACATGTCAAGCCCTCTTCACTTTGATTTTAGCATTGGTATCTCTTAAAGTACTCATCTGGTGACATACTAAGAAATCAGGTTTGCAAGTATTTATAAGTTATTATATTTTTGTCTATTTTTGACTTTGAAGCCATTTTTTGTAGTTGCGACAAATTTTTCCACTCAAATGTTGTAAAATGTAATCTAAGTATATAGATGACGCTAAATAATCTTAAACCTTAAAACCCCTTCAGTTGTATGATTGAGTTTTTGATTGATAAAAGTAGACTATTAGTGCATACTTTATTTGGGTTTTAATAGGGTTTATGTTGGAGTTTAATGTTTAAATACTAGTAATTTAAGTGAGTATAACAAGCGAGTTTTTAAAATATTTCACACAAACATAAGCTTAGAGTCATGTGGCAGTTCTCTGAATTTTATCTTTCTTAGTTGATGTTTGATTGTTTCTATTGTTTGTTAATTCTCTTTGCTTGGCTTGATAACAGTTGAGTATGCAAGTTCTCTGAGACCTCCATTTATTTTATTTTTATCGAGATATTGTTTGATTCTCTGCTTAGAGAATCTCTCTCACCCCTGCAGCTAAAGTAATCGTTTCTTTGCATGTCGCTCTCTATTATTATTACTGCTAGAGCCCAGATATCCCATTAAAGTGTCTCCATCTCTCCAGTCTTCTCTCTCTGGGAAATATCCATGAGTACCGTATACATTTCCTAATGCAAAGGCTTGCACTCTTTGAGCTCTGTTAAAATCAATAATATAAACTCTAAGAGGTTGAAAGTCCAATATTATGCTCTCTAGCTTTAAGTCTCTATAAAGATAGCCAAGCTTGTGAAGCTCTTCAATCCCCTCAGCAACTATTTGCTGCATGATCTAGCCAATTTATCTTTGGCATCTATTTTCAGATAAAAATTCTCTGTAAGTCATCTCGAGGAGAGGAAGTCTAAATGCAATATGATCTTTTCCAAGTAGCATATCATCTAGCTAAATAATATGCTTACACTCTCTAAACTCTGCCTGCTATAGAGTGTAATACTCATTAGCAAATTCCATTTAGAACTTGTCATCAGCAAGGAACTAATTGAATGGATATATTTAATAGGCATATTAGTCATCAGTGATGACTCTCTTCACTACTTTATCCTCAAGAGTGAGGTAGCTTTCAAGTCAAGAATCTATGTCAATAATTTTCAAGATTGGAATCTTCATCGCCTCAATTTTTACCATGATTTTGTTTATCTGAGAGACAGGAAAGTTCTTGACAGCTTTCTTCATTTTTAATTACTTCTATACTTCAACTCTAAGAGACTCGGCAGGATTATTTTATCTTCTTTTTTATAGGAATCTTTTTCCAGTAGGTTCATGAATAAAGACAAAACTTTGATTTTGCTTTTTCTTTAAGAGAACTTTGAGGTCTCTTGTATGAGAATATGGCTTCTCACAGAACTCACAGATACATTTCCCATCCTTCTTTTGATGCTTGAGATATAGCTTAGGCATATCATTGTATAAATCTCTCAAATGTCTTTGTGAGTTGACTTGTAGAGGAAAACTTTATTGCATTCTTTGCATTAATAGTCAACTTTGGCTGGTAAAATTTAATTCTCTATGGCGGGTATTTAACCTCCTCTTCTATTTGTGCAGCCTCTTTTTGATAACCTCCTACTTAACTTATATTTAAATCTCAAAGGTTGACTCGTCAAAAGTGTCATAAGTAGGCCCTGCTGAGTGCAAGCGTCTATGGATTCAACTTTCTTTGGTTAATGGAAGGGTATTTTTATTGGTTTGATCCAAGTAATGCCGCTCTTCTCGAAAGGTTAGCGCTTTTTTTAGCATCCTGCTATACTTTATTATAATAATGATAAAATCTACCTAGGTATACTATTGATAAAATACGAAACAATAGGGAATTCAAGAATTTTAAATACAGATACCTGCCATGAATAATAAATTAGTAAATTAAATTACATCTTAAATTATAATAATGGAGAAAGTGAAACAGCAATATTTGATAACATCTTAGTGTCTTTTATAGAAGTGATTAATTATAATTCTATTACTATTAATATTTTTTTCCCTCTAAATAGATTCTTATTGAGCTAAGTCTAAGAGATTAGTTAAATCACAAATATTTATGATAAGTTTGGGAGCATTCATATAAACCTTAAAAATTTGAGTGATAAGAACTTTCGAGCTAAATACATAGTAAAACTACAACCACATATAAAAACTTAAACTCATGTAGAGATAAATATTACAGATGAAATATCTAAGTGATTATTAAGTAAAATGATAAAATTCATGACAATAACATTGTTTATAAAAGAAAAATAAACATAAAATAGATGAGAGGTTTAGAAATCTATAAGTTCATTAAAACCCATATTTCTAATAATACTGAAAATTTATAAATTTAATTTTATTTTTTTTTATTATTATATGCAACTTTTAATTTTGAAAAATAAATGATCGATATTATAAGACACTCTGGGGATTTCTTTGCTGAAAGGTTAATAAATTAAATCACCATAAAAGGCTGTAAGTTGACATATTTTATGAGTATATTTTAAATTTTAGTAAATTAAAATACTCTTTATGAAGTTTTGTTTCTCTAGGAGGTCCTCCAAATCAAGTTTGAACTTAATTTGGAAGTAAAGTTATTAAACATTTTTTAATTTAATATGCTCCTAACTAAGTTTTAACCTTAAAATTTAGCTCCAAATAAAGTTTGAACGTAATTTGGAGGACCTCCTAAAATAATTAAACATTATTAGGAGCAATTTAATGGAGATAGATTGATAAAAATGGAAATCAATATGTGAAACTTGGAGCAAATTTTTCAATGCTTCTCCGCATATCTTTTCAAGGTTGACCTCCAGTAAGTCTCCTTATTTAGTAGTAAGATTTTAATAAACTTAGAATGGATATCCATAATTTTAAATTTCATAAACATTTCTAGAAAGAGGAAGCAAGATGGAGTCTATGAATGAAGAGAATTTAATCTCAAGATTTAATAGGAAAATTTCGAAGTAAAAAGGGACCTCTATAGATATTTGGTATAGCAAGTTAACTTCTTAACTAAGATTAATATTTTCATGATAGTTGGATTGTTCTTACCAACCCAGGAAGGAACTAAAATCTCTTTTTAAAAGCTTTGCTAAGAGAAGATAAAAAAGCTTTTAAGACTAATGAAATAAAGATGATTGTTTAATCCACAGTATTAACTTCTGTAAAGCATTAATGATAATAATAATGAAATTAGGATGATAGAGATACCTAACTACCCTGAAATATCAGTGACAAACCTATTTGATGATGCTATGAGTGATCCAGATGTTGCTCTCTACCTTCCATCAAAGCTACAGCTCTCTAATAAGTTGCAGAGAAACTTCTTCTTTGGTGTTCTTGCAACTCTGAAACCTGAGTACTTAAATGAAGTAATTTAAGAAGCTCATAAGAAACGCTACAGCATCTCTCCTGAAGAATAGAGAAGCAAGGATTAAAAATAAGCGACACCTGGCTCTAGGAACTACAGAAGCATCCATTCATCTCAAGTAAGCTTACCCTTCTAACTTTATAGAAAAACCTGGAACTGCTATATACTTGATGAAAGAGAGCAGCAAGCTAAACAGAGAGAGAAAGTCACAAGTAAAGCATGAATTGAGTAAGAGACTCTTCAAAGATTTCTAAAAGCCAGACGAGATGAACATAGATGCAGGGGCTGGCACTAAGAGAAGAAATATGAGCCCAAGCAAGCCTTAAGAGGAAGAAAGGAAAGAGAAGCCAAATCCCCTTATGGGCAAATTTAATATGTGAACTTATTCATTCGTTTAAATCTAAAACTTATTTATAAACACAAAATCTCCCTTCTCTTGCGCATACTTTTGCTTTATCATCGCTGACTCTTTTAGCAGCACTCTTAATAAAATACACTGTATCTATCTTCAAGTCGTGCATCAAGTGATAGAGTAGAAGTTTCTTGTAGTGGCCTTTCAATAACCCCCAATATAATTCAATTCCATTGAACTTAAGGACTGTAAGAAACATTAAATACAGGTGTTATATTTAGCCTTTCATATTCTTTCCTTGAGTCTTTAGTTTTATGAACTGACAAGTTATCAACGAATAGAATAGTCTCTTAGTCAGCGTACTTATCTCTGAGTTATTGCAAGAAATTAATGTATTATTCAGTCTTTATAGAAGGAGGGTGAATAACATAAGTCTCGAGGCCACTATCTTCACTTATTCCACCAGTATTGCATGAGTTTAAACCTAAACTTTTTAATCATATACTTCAATTTTGCTGTACCTCTTATACCAAGACCTTGATATGAAGGTATTAAAAGTAAATACTGCCTCATCAGCTTGTATGAACTTTATATTATGCTCTTAAGCCCTTTGCATTTAATCGAATATATAATTTAAATTAGTCTTATTAAATGGAACATTAAAGTCAATCACTCTCATAATGCGATTGACTGTCTTGTAAGATATTCCGTTCTATTTATCTATGTTCGCTTTAGATTAAGCAGGGATATGAAAGTCAGGAAAATGGCGATGAAACATTACAGCTCTCTAAGCTAGAGAGAAGTAAGCCCAGTATTTAAGAGTCTTATCATTAATAAGATAATTGATATGATGCTGCTAAAATTTAAAAGGTCTTTTAGGCTTTGAATTAAGCTGCTATCTCTTTAAATTTAATGCTAAGAGACAGTGAGACCTCACAGTCTCAGGAGATTTATGGAGCAGTCTTGCTATAGATGTGTATTTAAGAAAAGGTTTGAGTTGATCACTATAATCATCTCCTCCATAACGCAACTTAAACAATAAATCTATATACTCAATGTCATAAACTGACCCCAAACCTCGCATATACTCACTTAAATTACTAACATTTAAACATTTAACCCCTACATAAACCCTATTAAAACCCTAATAAAGTATGCACTAATAGTCTACTTTTATCAATCAAAAACTCAATCATACTACTGAATGGGTTTTAGGATTTTGAATAGTAGATACCTTTGAGAGCAGTTTAAGAAGAAATGAAGCTTTTCAGAAGACTTTTGGCGATAGCAAAAGTCCATGTCAAGCCCTCTTCACTTTGATTTTAGCATTGGTATCTCTTATAGTACTCATATGGTGACAAACTAAGAAATCAGGTTTGCAAGTATTTATAAGTTATTATATTTTTGTCTATTTTTGACTTTGAAGCCATTTTTTATTATTGCGACAAGTTTTTCCACTCAAATGTTGTAAAATGTAATCTAAGTATATAGATGACGCTAAATATTCAAAACACCAAAACCCTTTCAGTAGTTTGATTGAGTTTTTGATTGATAAAAGTAGATTATTAGTGCATACTTTATTATGGTGTTAATAGGGTTTATGTAGGGGTTTAATTTTTAAATATTAGTAATTTAAGTGAATATAACAAGCGAGTTTTTAAAATATTTCACACAAACATAAGCTTAGAGTCATGTGGCAGTTCTCTGAATTTATCTTTCTAAGTTGATGTTTGATTGTTTCTATTGTTTATAAATTCTCTTAGCTTGGCTTGATAATAGTTGAGTATGCAAGTTCTCTGAGACCTCCATTTATTTTATTTTTATCGAGATATTGTTTGATTCTCTGCTTACAATCTCTCTCACCCTTGCAGCTAAAGTAAATCGTTTCTTGGCATGTCGCTCTCTATTATTATTACTGCTAGAGCCCAGATATCCCATTAAGTGTCTCCATCTCTCCAGTCCTCTCTCTTTGGGAAATATCCATGAGTACCGTATACATTTCCTAATGCAGAGGCTTGCACTCTTTGAGCTCTGTCGAAATCAATAATATAAACTCTAAGAGGCTGAAAGTTCATCATGATGAACTCTGGCTTTAAGTCTCTATGAACATAACCTAGCTTGTGAAGCTCTTCATAAACCCTCAACTATTTGCTGCATGATCTAGCCAATTTATCTTTGGCATCTATTGTCAGATAAAAATTCTCTGTAAGTCATCTCGAGTAGAGGAAGTCTAAATGCAACATGATCTTTTCCAAATAGTATAGCATCTAGCTAAATAATATGCTTACACTCTCTAAACTTTGCTTGCTATAGAGTATAATACTCATTAGCAAATTCCATTTGGAACTTGTCATCAGCAAGGAAGTAATTGAATGGATATATCTTGTAAGCATATTAGTCATCAGTGATGACTCTCTTCACTACTTTATCCTCAAGAGTGAGGTAGCTTTCAAGGCAAGAATCTATGTCAATAATTTTCAAGATTGGAATCTTCATCGCCTCAATTTTTACCATTGATTTTGTTTATCTGAGAGACAGGAAAGTTCTTGACAGCTTTCTTCATTTTTAATTACTTCTATACTTCAACTCTAAGAGACTCGGCAGGATTATTTTATCTTCTTTTTTATAGGAATCTTTTTCCAGTAGGTTCATGAATAAAGACAAAACTTTGATTTTGCTTTTTCTTTAAGAGAACTTTGAGGTCTCTTGTATGAGAATATGGCTTCTCACAGAACTCACAGATACATTTCCCATCCTTCTTTTGATGCTTGAGATATAGCTTAGGCATATCATTGTATAAATCTCTCAAATGTCTTTGTGAGTTGACTTGTAGAGGAAAACTTTATTGCATTCTTTGCATTAATAGTCAACTTTGGCTGGTAAAATTTAATTCTCTATGGCGGGTTTATTTAACCTCCTCTTCTATTTGTGCAGCCTCTTTGATGACCTCCTTCTAAATTTATATTTAAATCTCAAAGCTTGACTGGTCAAAGTTGTCATAAGTAGGCTCCCACTGAGTACAAGCGTCTCTGGTCTCTTCTTTTCTTGGTTGTTGGAATGATAACTTTCATTGGCTTGATCCAAGTAATGCCGCTCTTCTTTACAGGTAAGCGCTCATTTTAGTTTGCTGATACATTTTATTATAATAATGATAAAATCTACCTAGATATACTATTGATAAAATACGAAACAATAGGGAATTCAAGAATTTTAAATACAGATACCTGCCATGAATAATAAATTAGTAAATTAAATTACATCTTAAATTATAATAATGGAGAAAGTGAAACAGCAATATTTGATAACATCTTAGTGTCTTTTATAGAAGTGATTAATTATAATTCTATTACTATTAATATTTTTTTCCCTCTAAATAGATTCTTATTGAGCTAAGTCTAAGAGATTAGTTAAATCACAAATATTTATGATAAGTTTGGGAGCATTCATATAAACCTTAAAAATTTGAGTGATAAGAACTTTCGAGCTAAATACATAGTAAAACTACAACCACATATAAAAACTTAAACTCATGTAGAGATAAATATTACAGATGAAATATCTAAGTGATTATTAAGTAAAATGATAAAATTCATGACAATAACATTGTTTATAAAAGAAAAATAAACATAAAATAGATGAGAGGTTTAGAAATCTATAAGTTCATTAAAACCCATATTTCTAATATACTGAAAATTTATAAATTTAATTTTATTTTTTTTTATTATTATATGCAACTTTTAATTTTGAAAAATAAATGATCGATATTATAAGACACTCTGGGGATTTCTTTGCTGAAAGGTTAATAAATTAAATCACCATAAAAGGCTGTAAGTTGACATATTTTATGAGTATATTTTAAATTTTAGTAAATTAAAATACTCTTTATGAAGTTTTGTTTCTCTAGGAGGTCCTCCAAATCAAGTTTGAACTTAATTTGGAAGTAAAGTTATTAAACATTTTTTAATTTAATATGCTCCTAATTAAGTTTTAACCTTAAAATTTAACTTATAATAAAGTTTGAACTTAATTTGGAGGACCTCCTAAAATAATTAAACATTATTAGGAGCAATTTAATGGAGATAGATTGATAAAAATGGAGATCAATCTGTGAAACTTGAAGCAAGTTTTTCAATGCTTCTCCACACATCTTTTCAAGGTTGGCTTCCAGTAGGTCCTCCCTATTTAGTAGTAAGATTATAATAAACTTAGAATGGATATCCATAATTTTAAATTTCATTAACATATCTAGAAAGAGGAAGCAAGATGGAGTCTATGAATGAAGAGAATTTAATCTCAAGATTTAATAGGAAAATTTCGAAGTATAGAGGACCTCTATAGATATTTGGTATAGCAAGGTAACTTCCTAATTAAGATTAATATTTTCATGATAGTTGGATTGTTCTTGCCAACCCAGGAAGGAACTAAAATATCGTTTTTAAAAGCTTTGCTAAGCGAAGATAAAAAAGCATTTAAGACTAATGAAATAAAAATGAATTGGTTTAATCGCACAGTATAACTTCTGTAAAGATATAAATGATAAAATAATGAAATTAGGATGATAGAGATACCTAACTACCCTGAAATATCAGTGACAAACCTATTTGATGATGCTATGAGTGATCCAGATGTTGCTCTCTACCTTCCATCAAAGCTACAGCTCTCTAATAAGTTGCAGAGAAACTTCTTCTTTGGTGTTCTTGCAACTCTGAAACCTGAGTACTTAAATGAAGTAATTTAAGAAGCTCATAAGAAACGCTACAGCATCTCTCCTGAAGAAAAAGAGAATCAAGGAATAAAAATAAGCGACACCTGGCTCTAGGAACTTCAAAAGCATCCTTTCATCTAAAGTAAGCTTACCCTTCTAATTTTATAGAAAAACCTGGAACTGCTATATACTTGATGAAAAAGCGCAGCAAATTAAACAGAGAGAGAAAGTCTCAAGTAAAGCATGAATTGAGTAAGAGGCTCTTCAAAGATTTCTAAAACCCAGACGAGATGAACATAGATGCAGGGGCTGGCACTAATAGAAGAAACATAGGCCCAAGCAAGCCTTAAGAGGAAGAAAAGAAAGAGAAGCCAAATCCCTTTACGGGCAAATTTACTATGTGAAAATAATCATTCGTTTAAATCTAAAACTTATTTATAAACACAAAATCTCCCTTCTCTTGCGCATACTTTAGCTTTATTATCGCAGACTCTTTTAGCAGCACTCTTAATAAAATCTACTGTATCTATCTTCAAATCGTGCATCAAGTGATAGAGTAGAAGTTTCTTGTAGTGGCCTTTCAATAACCACAATATAATTCAATTCCATTGAACTGAGGACTGTAGGGAACATTAAATACAGGTGTTATGTTTAGCCTTTCATATTCTTTCCTTGTGTCTTAGTTTTATGGACAGATAAGTTATCAACGAATAGAATAATCTCTTAGTCAGTGTACTTGTCTCTGAGTTATTGCAAGAACTTTATGTATTATTCGGTCTTTATTGAGCGAGGATGGATAACATAAGTCTCGAGGCCATTATCTTCGCTTATTCCACCAAGTATTGCATGAGTTTAAACCTAAACTTTTTAATCATATACTTCAATTTTGCTGTACCTCTTATACCAAGACCTTGATATGAAGGTATTAAAAGTAAATACTGCCTCATCAGCTTGTATGAACTTTATATTATGCTATTAAGACCTCTGCATTTAATCGAATATATAATTTAAATTAGTCTTATTAAATGAAACATTAAAGTCAATCACTCTCATAATGCGATTGACTGTCTTGTAAGATATTCCGTTCTATTTATATATGTTCGCTATAGATTAAGCAGAGATATGAAACTCAGGAAATGGCGATGAAACATTACAGCTCTCTAAGCTAGAGAGAAGTAAGCCCAGTATTTAAGAGTCTTATCATTAATAAGATAATTGATATGATGCTGCTAAAATTTAAAAGGTCTTTTAGGCTTTGAATTAAGCTGCTATCTCTTTAAATTTAATGCTAAGAGACAGTGAGACCTCACAGTCTCAGGAGATTTATGGAG
The DNA here is from genome assembly GCA_000711775.1 of Oxytricha trifallax. Classification (NCBI taxonomy): domain Eukaryota; phylum Ciliophora; class Spirotrichea; order Sporadotrichida; family Oxytrichidae; genus Oxytricha; species Oxytricha trifallax. The sequence continues at coordinate 10,842 of ARYC01017781.1, forward strand.
CAGTCTTGCTATAGATGTGTATTTAAGAAAAGGTTTGAGTTGATCACTATAATCATCTCCTCCATAACGCAACTTAAACAATATCTATATACTCACTGTCATAAACAGACCCCAAACCTCGCATATACTCACTTAAATTACTAATATTTAAACATTTAACCCCTACATAAACCCTATTAAAACCCTAATAAAGTATGCACTAATAGTCTACTTTTACCAATCATAAACTCAATCATACTACTGAATGGGTTTTAGGATTTTGAATAGTAGATACCTTGGAGAGCAGTTAAAGAAGAAAGGAAGCTTTTCAGAAAACTTTTGGCGATAACAAAAGTACATGTCAAGCCCTCTTCACTTTGATTTTAGCATTGGTATCTCTTAAAGTACTCATATGGTGACAAACTAAGAAATCAGATTTGCAAGTATTTATAAGTTATTATATTTTTGTCTATTTTTGACTTTGAAGCCATTTTTTGTAGTTGCGACAAATTTTTCCACTCAAATGTTGTAAAATGTAATCTAAGTATATAGATGACGCTAAATAATCTAAACCTAAAAACCCCTTCAGTAGTATGATTGAGTTTTTGATTGATAAAAGTAGACTATTAGTGCATACTTTATTAGGGTTTTAATAGGGTTTATGTAGGAGTTTAATGTTTAAATATTAGTAATTTAAGTGAGTATAACAAGCGAGTTTTAAAATATATCACACAAACATAAGCTGAGAGTCATGTGGCAGTTCTCTGAATTTTATCTTTCTAAGTTGATATTTGATTGTTTCTATTGTTTGTTAATTCTCTTGTCGCTTGATAATAGTTGAGTATGCAAGTTCTCTGAGACCTCCATTTATTTTATTTTTATCGAGATATTGTTTGATTCTCTGCTTAAAATCTCTCTCACCCCTGCAGCTAAAGTAATCGTTTCTTGGCATGTCGCTCTCTAATATTATTACTGCTAGAGCCCAGATATCCCATTAAGTGTCTCCATCTCTCCAATCCTCTCTCTCTGGGAAATATCAATGAGTACCGTATACATAGCCTAATGCAGAGGCTTGCACTCTTTGAGCTCTATTGAAATCAATAATATAAACTCTAAGAGGCTGAAAGTCAATCATAATGTTCTCTGGCTTTAGTCTCTATGAACATAGCCAAGCTTATGAAGCTCTTCAATACCCTCAACTATTTGCTGCACGATCTAGCCAATTTATCTTTGGCATCTATTTTCAGATAAAAATTCTCTGTAAGTCATCTCGAGGAGAGGAAGTCTAAATGCAATATGATCTTTTCCAAGTAGCATATCATCTAGCTAAATAATATGCTTACACTCTCTAAACTCTGCCTGCTATAGAGTGTAATACTCATTAGCAAATTCCATTTAGAACTTGTCATCAGCAAGGAACTAATTGAATGGATATATTTAATAGGCATATTAGTCATCAGTGATGACTCTCTTCACTACTTTATCCTCAAGAGTGAGGTAGCTTTCAAGTCAAGAATCTATGTCAATAATTTTCAAGATTGGAATCTTCATCGCCTCAATTTTTACCATGATTTTGTTTATCTGAGAGACAGGAAAGTTCTTGACAGCTTTCTTCATTTTTAATTACTTATATACTTCAACTCTAAGAGACTCGGCAGGATTATTTTATCTTCTTTTTTATAGGAATCTTTTTCCAGTAGGTTCATGAATAAAGACAAAACTTTGATTTTGCTTTTTCTTTAAGAGAACTTTGAGGTCTCTTGTATGAGAATATGGCTTCTCACAGAACTCACAGATACATTTCCCATCCTTCTTTTGATGCTTGAGATATAGCTTAGGCATATCATTGTATAAATCTCTCAAATGTCTTTGTGAGTTGACTTGTAGAGGAAAACTTTATTGCATTCTTTGCATTAATAGTCAACTTTGGCTGGTAAAATTTAATTCTCTATGGCAGGTTATTTAACCTCCTCTTCTATTTGTGCAGCCTCTTTGATGACCTCCTTCTAAATTTATATTTAAATCTCAAAGGTTGACTGGTCAAAAGTGTCATATGTAGGCTCCCACTGAGTGCAAGCGTCTCTGGTCTCAACTTTCTTTTGTTAATGGAATGGTAATTTTTATTGGTTAGATCCAAGTAATGCCGCTCTTCTCAAAAGGTTAGTGCACATTTTAGTTTCCTCATATATTTTATTATAAATGAGAAAATCTCCCTAGTATACTATTGATAAAATAAGAAACAATAGGAAATTCAAGAATTTTAAATACAGATACCTGCCATGAATAATAAATTAGTAAATTAAATTACATCTTAAATTATAATAATGGAGAAACTGAAACAGCAAAATTTGATAACATCTTAGTGTCTTTTTAGAAGTGATTAATTATAATTCTAATACTATTAATATTTTTTTCCCTCTAAATAGATTCTTATTGAGCTAAGTCTAAGAGATTAGTTAAATCACAAATATTTATGATAAGTTTGGGAGCATTCATATAAACCTTAAAAATTTGAGTAATAAGAACTTTCGAGCTAAAGACATAGTAAAACTACAACCACATATAAAAACTTAAACTCATTAGAGATAAATATTACAGATGAAATATCTAAGTGATTATTAAGTAAAATGATAAAATTCATGACAATAACATTGTTTATAAAAGAAAAACAAACATAAAATAGATGAGAGGTTTAGAAATCTATAAGTTCATTAAAACCCATATTTCTAATAATACTGAAAATATATAAATTTAATCTATTTTTTTTTATTATATACAACTTTTAATTTTGAAAAATAAATGATCGATATTATAAGACACTCTGGGGATTTCTTTGCTGAAAGGTTAATAAATTAAATCACCATAAAAGGCTGTAAGTTGACATATTTTATGAGTATATTTTAAATTTTAGTAAATTAAAATACTCTTTATGAAGTTTTGTTTCTCTAGGAGGTCCTCCAAATCAAGTTTGAACTTAATTTGGAAGTAAAGTTATTAAACATTTTTATATTTAATATGCTCCTAATTAAGTTTTAACCTTAAAAATTAACTCATAATAAAATTTGAACTTAATTTGGAGGACCTCCTAAAATAATTAAACATTATTAGGAGCAATTTAATGGAGAAAGATTGATAAAAATGGAAATCAATCTGTGAAACTTGGAGCAAATTTTTCAATGCTTCTCCTCATATCTTTTCAAAGTTGACCTCCAGTAGGTCCTCCCTATTTAGGAGAAAGATTTTAATAAACTTAGAATGGATATCCATAATTTTAAATTTCATTAACATTTCTAGAAAGAGGAAGCAAGATGGAGTCTATGAATGAAGAGAATATAATCTCAAGATTTAATAGGAAAATTTCGAAGTAAAGAGGACCTCTATAGATATTTAGTATGCAAGGTAAGATCTTAACTAAGATTAATATATTCATGATAGTTAGATTGCTCTTGCCAACCCAGGAAGGAACTAAAATCTCGTTTTTAAAAGATTTGCTAAGAGAAGATAAAAAAGCATTTAAAACTAATGAAACAAGGATGATTGGTTTAATCCACAGTATTAACTTCTGTAAAGATTAAATGATAATAATAATGAAATAAAGATGATAGAGATAACTAACTTCCCTGAAATATCAGTAACAAATTTTCTTTGATGATGCTATGAGTGATCCTGATGTTGCTCTCTATATTCCATCAAAGCTGTAACTCTCTAATAAGTTGCCAGAGAGAAACTTCTTCTTCGGTGTTCTTGCAACTCTGAAACCTGAGTACTTAAATGAAGTAAATTAAGAAGCTCACAAGAAACGCTATAGCATCTCACCTGAAGAAAAAGAGAAGCAGAGAATTAAAATCAGCGAGACCTGGCTCTATGAACTGCAGAAGCATCCATTCATCTCAAGTAAGCTTACCCTTCTAACTTTATAGAAAAACCTGGAACTGCTATATACTTGATGAAAGAGCGCAGCAAGTCAAACAGAGAGAGAAAGTCACAAGTAAAGCATAAATTGAGTAAGAGACTCTTCAAAGATTTCTAAAAGCACGACGATATGAACATAGATGCAGGAGCTGGCACTAAGAGAAGAAACATAGGCCCAAGCAAGCCTTAAGAGGAAGAAAACAAAGAGAAGCCAAATCCCTTTTCAAACAAATTTAATATGTGAACTTATTCATTCGTTTTAATCTAAAACTTATTTATATACACAAAATCTCCCTTCTCTTGCGCATACTTTAGCTTTATCATCACTGACTCTTTTAGCAGCACTCTTTGTAAAATCAACTGTATCTATCTTCAAGTCGTGCATCAAGTGATAGAGTAAAAGTTTCTTGCAGTGGCCTTTCAATAACCCCCAAAATAATTCAATTCTATTGAACTGAGGATTGTAGGGAGCATTAAATACAGGTGTTATGTTTAGCCTTTCATATTCCTTCCTTGAGTCTTTAGTTTTATGAACTGACAAGTTATCAACGAATAGTATAATCTCTTAGTCAGCGTAGTTGTCTCTGAGTTATTGCAAGAACTTTATGTATTATTCGGTCTTAATTGAGCGAGGATGGATAACATAAACCCCAAAACGTATGTACACATAGAATTTGTAAGTTGATAAAAAGTTTTAAGTTTATCGATAAATAAGGAAATTTAAAAGGACAGAATTTAACTTAATTTGAGGGAGCCGATCTCGAGAATGCAAGTACGGTGAAGATGCGAAAAATTTCATGATTTTATTTTGAGGCCATACTTACCAGTCTTATAGAGTTTGACATGCTGATCAAGAATATATGGGGTTTGTACCCTGTTGACCGACTAGGTGCAAAGTTTTACCGTTCACAAAATTTGTGAGGGGGTGCGCTTTTGCCTCCACATTTGAATTAACTTTGAATTTAATTAATTAATAATTACTACTTTAATAATTAAACTAATAATGGAAATCAAAAGGTGAACAATTTACGATGCCTATCGCACTTTCTTTATTACCAACGCACCTCGCACCCACTCCACTAACTACACTGCGCTTTGTGTGCACTTTGAACAGCAGCTCGAGTTCTATCGATTCATGTTCTCCATTTTTTGTAAACGCACTATTTTCATATTTTTCGCACTTATTTAAGCGCTATTTATATACACTGATGTTTGTTACACTCAATAGCCTATTAAACTAAGGTATTGTAATAAACATTTCACTTGCACATTTATCTGTAATTAATCTTATATCACTCGTACACTTTATAGGGTGCTAAAAATCACTATATTAAATTCACGTAGGTGAATAAGGTGCCCTAATTTTACACTATATATAAATAATTTAAGGTAATTCAAACTTTTCCTTTGTATAGATCTTTGATCTTTTTTTGCAAGCAGACATTTTATTAATTAATCAAAAATTAAATTAATTAAAGTTAGTAAAATAATTCTTGCAATTTTTGCATATTAAGCACTAAATCTGCATTATTTTGAGATATTTACTATTTTTAATACAATTATTGACAATTGATTACATATTTTATAAGATATGGATTTTTATAAGTTGATATAAGAGAAATATTTCGGATGAATTATAGTTATTTATTTTTAATGCTTTAATTAAGTATAAAATATTTTTTATAAATTAAAGGTACTTATTAATAAAATAAAAATGGTCATTAATTTCATTTTATATTCTGAGTTCTAAACATTTTTCATCTTTACTTTAGATTTAATTTATTTAGAGAAAATAAATAAGAAATAAAGAATAAAAGAAATAAGAATAAAGAATTTTGTTTTTAAATTTTTAAAGAAATTAAGATTAATTAATAATAAAAAAATATCTGGCACTTACCAAGCCAGTTTAATATTGGAATTAATTGAATTAATTCCCCTGCTCAACCTTTTCTAGGTCTCTTCTTAAGCAATTCGTCTTCCTCAGCTGCTTGCTTTCTAGTCTTCATTTTGATAGGAGTATTGGAGTTTGAACTGGATGTTGCTTCATCATAGGTATCTTGAGAATCTGATTCCAATTTTTTGGAATTTTTAGCCTACCTTTTTTTCTGTGCTTTTCCTTGATTTTGAGTGTTCTGAAACGAAAATGAATTTGTTGGATTGACTTTTAGAGGTGGCAATGCGAATTTATTATTTTGAATCTCTGGTAATTTTAATTACTGCTCAGCTAATGATTTAAAACTAGTCCAAAATTAAGTTGCTTAAGAGTAATTCCTTTGATCATAAATTAAGTGGAACATGTTGTGTAAGGTCTTGTCAATTTTTCTATCATTTGAATTGCAAACTTGGACTTAATAAAAAATGTTGACTGCTCCAAAGAAATCCTTAATAAAGTCATGCTAGTTGAGTTCTTCGATTGAGTCTGCAAGGTCTGAAACATATGATTTTGGATCTTTGGTGATTTTGTATGTTAAGCTATCTCTGTTAAGGTAAAACCAATCTCCTTGATTTTATTTGATTACAATGAATTCTTGATTTTCATTGTCAACAGTCCATATTAAAATAGGTGAAACGTTAAGATTTGACAAAAACTACAACAACTTACCTTCTAGTTTGCTTTAATCAAGCAATTCATATTTAGTTTTACACTCGAATTTTTGAAGTTTGAAATTTTGAAAAGTACTGTCATGGATAACACCAGCAAAGTTATCAACGTCGAACATTTTGTTTCTGGAGAGGGCAAGTGCTAAAATATCTGGCTTTCTTAAGTTCACGATAGAGTGCTGAATTGCTTATTCGTTACAAATAAAGTACGTGCTGCTCATAATTATATTCAATGCATGGAAGAATTGATTGAATTTATTTGGTCTTTTAAGGCTAATTTTTTGAATATTTTGAATATCATTAAAGGTCGATGGAATTTGATGAACTTATAGTATTCTTTTCATAATACTCTGACTTGATTAAATATTGGGAAAACTTGACTACGTTTTAAAATAACTTATCGTAGTTTAAAGAGTAGAGGTGTGTTATCATTGAAGGGTTCTAACTTATTGAGAACCTATGCTGCGGGAATATATCAAGTTTAAAATTGATAAACTGTTAAATTTAGTTTACCTGTTAGTGATTTCTGGGAGGATTTTGCTGAATAATAGGTTGATTTTGGGGAGGTGGTTGATTTAAATTTGGGTTGTTGGGATGAGCTTAAATAATAGGAGGATTTTATCCTTGCATTTAATCTTGCTGAGGCGGGTTTTAGACTAATTAATTAGCCAAGGGGTTTTAGTTGGGATTTTGTTGATTTTAATCAACCAATTGCTATCCAATAGCGACTCTTTCGCTAGCTTATTGCTAGCTTTACTAAATTTAATTCTCTGAAGAAGAGAAGTATTTGTTGTTAATTTTAGCTCTGCATACACTGCACGGTTAATTCTCGCTGCAACTCTCTGAGTTGGGGCAATTACTCATCATTTAGGTTGAAATTTTTTGAAATATTTATTATAACTATTTAATTATTGCTCTCGCTTAAATAGGGCTGGCTAAATATACCAATTTTTAGAGCAAACTTAAACTTAAAAAAATGGAATTTTTGAAGCCAAAATTTTGAGCAACCTAAATTTAATTTTTTAAACAATAAAATCAACAAATTTTTGCATATTTTATAATAAGTTTGGAATAAAATTGCTTATTTTTATTTATATTTTAATTTATACATAAAACTTATACATAAAATTCTATTTTATACATAAAATAAATTCAACTTATTTAAATTCATATCTTATACTTATTTTATAAATTCTCATTTTTATTGCATATTTTATTCTACAGTTTAAAATTAAGATAATTTAAATTTATATAGTATAAAAATAGTGCTGGTTAAGTTATAAAACTTGTTTTATATATAATTTTACTTAAATTATAACTCAAATTACTATATTTCATTATTAACTTATATATTTCAAATATTTTAGAATCCTGATACTTAAGAAATATGAATGACTTTAGTTTATTTATAAATTTTATAATATCTATATCTTATAATTATTGTTAAAAGTAAGTCCTATAAATTGTAAAAGTTATAATAAGTAAAAATTGTTTATAAAAAATAAGATATAAAATTATTAAAGTTGATTATAAAAATACTTGAACTTTAAAATTTCTTACATTCATAGTTAGTATAAGTTACTATTCTTATTTTTCATTCTAACTTCACTAAATTTGAATATTCAAACTATTTTAAATTAAAAATTTTAATTAAATTCCCAAAACCCCTTAGCTAACAAATTTATCTATTCTCAAAATAATTCAACTTATAAGAAATAAACAAATAATTATCTATATTTTAATTAATTATTTACAATTTATATATAATTATACTAAAAATAATTCAAGTATTAATTTTTATATAGTAAAATAAAATCAAAAAATTTTATAAATATATCTTTAATTCTAAGTATATTTAATTATTTATTGACAATTAATTAATTATTATGTTTAAAAATAGTCTATTTAAATTATATTTATATCTATAGATAAATTAAAGTTAGTAAATAATGGATTTCTATTGCTAGGATTTATAAAAGTTAACATTAAATTTTGAGTAAAAGTTTGTAAGTTTGAATATTCAGAACTTTATTCTTCATTATTTTTATAAAATTGTTTTTTAATTAAAATAAGGCTTATAATTTACAGTTTTTTATATGATAAATAATCAATATAATTCATTAGTAAAGTTGAAAAATATGATTTTCAAACTCTGTTATAAAGTTTAAATATTCAAACATATTAATATTTGTTTTATTGACTTATAAAAATCAAATTTTATTGCAATCTTTATTTCAGTAATTAAAATTAATTTACTAAGAATAATTATTTTACAGTAACTATTTTATACTTATTTATTTATATTTAATCTTAGTATATAGTAAAATTTATTTATCTATATTTTACTAATTTTTATTTATTTGTGATTTTACATTTGCAGAAAATCTCAACCTTTTATAAAGGTATACAAATATACTTCCTTAAATTTATATAAATATAAAATGAAATATTAGTTTTTATATTAAATTTAAATTGTTTGATATTTTCAATGAATTAAAATTATATAGATGAAAAATATAAAATTACTTTAAGTTTGGCTTATTAATAAATCACTATTTTAGAGCTATATTCTTGATTCTATTATTAGTATCGTATACTTACTCTCAAATTCTGAGAATTAAAATTGTTTAACTTTAAAGTAATTACTATTTTTTTAATGAATCGAAGTGATTTAATAGTTTAGCAATGCAGTTGTAAAGATCATTATAAATCCAAAATTGTTGAAATATTTATGTGAAATAGAGAATTATACTATGGAATAAGTGTGTGATAATTGAGCAATTCTTAATTTTCAATTAATAATAAGTATTGATAAAGTGGGCAGCATATTGACTTCTAAATTAATGAATAAAGAATTGCTGGATTTACAAATAATAACCTTTAAATAAATTTAATTTATTCTATTATTCTTAATAATTTATATGATAAAATTTTGTTCTAAAATTTTACTTAGTAAAAAATATATTAATGCCTAAAATTTCTTAGAATTATGCTAAGAAATTCTCTAAATTTTATTCACAATTAATAGCTTATTGTTATGCTTTTGAGTATAAAAAAGTATGTGATAAATGATAGCTAGCGAATACTATATGCAATTAAAATTTCTATTCTTTACCCAGACAAATAATTTCTATATTCTTAAGTACTTTAATAATTATTAATGGCTGACTTTACTTTGAATCCTTAATTGGATTGATTAATGAAAAATTCAAATTCTTGATAATGAATTGTGTTGGTGCTGGTAGGAATTCCGCTAGCGGAAATTGGATCGTGCTGGTACGATTTCATTATTATGAAAAGCACTCTCTGATTTTAGTAACGGTAGTGACTTCCTGAATCGAAATTGGCCTATATAAAATGGTTTAAGGCACCTTAATTTTAAAGTTTAATGAACCAATAGCAACTTACTGGTATCAATGTTTCAGAACTCGCCCAGAAGTGCAAAAGTAAGAAAGAGCTATACAACTTTCTTGCCCAAGACTGCCACGCTTTCTTACCAAAAGCGGACTCCACCAACATTTATTTCCTTAAGTAAATCATAAGAGCAGAGAAAGACGTAAACCCTAGCTTAACCCTGTAACTGTTAATATAGTACGTAAGAAGAGACGCAGTTAAAGTGTCAGCAGTGCCTCAAATCGATGGACTTACAGTTCAAGACTTTCTCGATTATGCAAGAAGGTCTTCAAGACTGCTGCAATACTTGCCTGAAGAACGAGATTGGGTCCACCTTGACAGATAATGGATCTGCGACTTGCTCTTCACCCTAGACACCGACGGTGTCTCCCAGATGATTCATGATGCAATGCTCTAACGAAGAGAAAAGTTAGAGTAAAATAGAGATCTCGTTATAGAAATGAGACCCGAGTTCGTGGACGCTCTCAGCAGATGCCTTAACATTAGCAGTAAGTTTACTCTCTCTTAATTTCTTGTGTAGCTGAGCGAGGTAAGGCTGTGAATCTCGTTAAGGATTCATCTAAAAGAAAGAGAATCCGTGAATAGTTAGAGGAGGTAAAGGATTATGAAGATGCTTTGAAATAAGATAAGCAAGAATTCTTGCAG
>ARYC01017782.1:0-13580 GCA_000711775.1 Oxytricha trifallax
TATTTTCTAATAATACTGAAAATTTATAAATTTAATTTTATTTTTTTTTATTATTATATGCAACTTTTAATTTTGAAAAATAAATGATCGATATTATAAGACACTCTGGGGATTTCTTTGCTGAAAGGTTAATAAATTAAATCACCATAAAAGGCTGTAAGTTGACATATTTTATGAGTATATTTTAAATTTTAGTAAATTAAAATACTCTTTATGAAGTTTTGTTTCTCTAGGAGGTCCTCCAAATCAAGTTTGAACTTAATTTGGAAGTAAAGTTATTAAACATTTTTTAATTTAATATGCTCCTAATTAAGTTTTAACCTTAAAATTTAACTCCTAATAAAGTTTGAACTTAATTTGGAGGATCTCCTAAAATAATTAAACAATATTAGGAGCAATTTAATGGAGATAGATTGATAAAAATGGAAATCAATCTGTGAAACTTGGAGCAAATTTTTTTATTGCTTCTCCGCATATCTTTTCAAGGTTGACCTCCAGTAGGTCATCCCTATTTACTAGTAAGATTTTAATAAACTTAGAACGGATATCCATAATTTTAAATTTCATTAACATTTCTAGAAAGAGGAAGCAAGATGGAGTCTATGAATGAAGCAATGAAGAAAATTTAATCTCAAGATTTAATAGGAAAATTTCGAAGTAGAGAGGACCTCTATAGAGATTTGGTTAAGCAAGGTAAGTTCTTAACTAAGATTAATATTTTCATGATAGTTTGATTGTTCTTGCAAACCCAGAAAGGAACTAAAATCTCGTTTTTTAAAGCTTTGCTAAGCGAAGATTAAAAAGCATTTAAGACTAATGAAATAAAGATGATAGAGATACCAAACTATCCCGAAATATCTGTAACAAATCTATAATAATAATAATAATAAGGATGATAGAGATACCTAACTACCCTGAAATATCAGTGACAAACCTATTTGATGATGCTATGAGTGATCCAGATGTTGCTCTCTACCTTCCATCAAAGCTACAGCTCTCTAATAAGTTGCAGAGAAACTTCTTCTTTGGTGTTCTTGCAACTCTGAAACCTGAGTACTTAAATGAAGTAATTTAAGAAGCTCATAAGAAACGCTACAGCATCTCTCCTGAAGAATAGAGAAGCAAGGATTAAAAATAAGCGACACCTGGCTCTAGGAACTGCAGAAGCATCCATTCATCTCAAGTAAGCTTACCCTTCTAACTTTATAGAAAAACCTGGAACTGCTAAATACTTGATGAAAGAGCGCAGCAAGTTAAACAGAGAGAGAAAGTCTCAAGTAAAGCATGAATTGAGTAAGAGACTCTTCAAAGATTTCTACAAGCCAGACGAGATTAACATAGATGCAGGTGCTGGCACTAAGAGAAGAAACATAGGCCCAAGCAAGCCTTAAGTGGAAGAAAAGAAAGAGAAGCCGAATCCCTTTACGGGCAAATTTGATATGTGAACTTATTCATTCGTTTAAATCTAAAACTTATTTATATACACAAAATCTCCCTTCTCTTGCGCATACTTTAGCTTTATCATCACTGACTCTTTTAGCAGCACTCTTAATAAAATCAACTCTATCTATCTTCAAGTCGTGCATCAAGTGATAGAGTAAAAGTTTCTTGCAGTGGCCTTTCAATAACCCCCAAAATAATTCAATTCCATTGAACTGAGGACTGTAGGGAACATTAAATACAGGTGTTATGTTTAACCTTTCATATTCCTTAATTGAGTCTTTAGTTTTATGAACTGACAAGTTTACACGAATAGTATAATCTCTTAGTCAGCGTAGTTGTCTCTGAGTTATTGCAAGAACTTTATGTATTATTCGGTCTTAATTGAGCGAGGATGGATAACATAAACCCCAAAACGTATGTACACATAGAATTTGTAAGTTGATAAAAAGTTTTAAGTTTATCGATAAATAAGGAAATTTAAAAGGACAGAATTTAACTTAATTTGAGGGAGCCGATCTCGAGAATGCAAGTACGGTGAAGATGCGAAAAATTTCATGATTTTATTTTGAGGCCATACTTACCAGTCTTATAGAGTTTGACATGCTGATCAAGAATATATGGGGTTTGTACCCTGTTGACCGACTAGTGCAAAGTTTCACCGTTCACACTATTTGTGAGAGGATACGCTTTTGCCTCCACATTTGAATTAACTTTGAATTTAATTAATTAATAATTACTACTTTAATAATTAAACTAATAATGGAAATCAAAAGGTGAACAATTTACGATGCCTATCGCACTTTCTTTATTACCAACGCACCTCGCACCCACTCCACTAACTACACTGCGCTTTGTGTGCACTTTGAACAGCAGCTCGAGTTCTATCGATTCATGTTCTCCATTTTTTGTAAACGCACTATTTTCATATTTTTCGCACTTATTTAAGCGCTATTTATATACACTGATGTTTGTTACACTCAATAGCCTATTAAACTAAGGTATTGTAATAAACATTTCACTTGCACATTTATCTGTAATTAATCTTATATCACTCGTACACTTTATAGGGTGCTAAAAATCACTATATTAAATTCACGTAGGTGAATAAGGTGCCCTAATTTTACACTATATATAAATAATTTAAGGTAATTCAAACTTTTCCTTTGTATAGATCTTTGATCTTTTTTTGCAAGCAGACATTTTATTAATTAATCAAAAATTAAATTAATTAAAGTTAGTAAAATAATTCTTGCAATTTTTGCATATTAAGCACTAAATCTGCATTATTTTGAGATATTTACTATTTTTAATACAATTATTGACAATTGATTACATATTTTATAAGATATGGATTTTTATAAGTTGATATAAGAGAAATATTTCGGATGAATTATAGTTATTTATTTTTAATGCTTTAATTAAGTATAAAATATTTTTTATAAATTAAAGGTACTTATTAATAAAATAAAAATGGTCATTAATTTCATTTTATATTCTGAGTTCTAAACATTTTTCATCTTTACTTTAGATTTAATTTATTTAGAGAAAATAAATAAGAAATAAAGAATAAAAGAAATAAGAATAAAGAATTTTGTTTTTAATTTTTAAAGAAATTAAGATTAATTAATAATAAAAAAATATCTGGCACTTACCAAGCCAGTTTAATATTGGAATTAATTGAATTAATTCCCCTGCTCAACCTTTTCTAGGTCTCTTCTTAAGCAATTCGTCTTCCTCAGCTGCTTGCTTTCTAGTCTTCATTTTGATAGGAGTACTGGAGTTTGAACTGGATGTTGCTTCATCATAGGTATCTTGAGAATCTGATTCCAATTTTTTGGAATTTTTAGCCTACCTTTTTTTCTGTGCTTTTCCTTGATTTTGAGTGTTCTGAAACGAAAATGAATTTGTTGGATTGACTTTTAGAGGTGGCAATGCGAATTTATTATTTGAATCTCTGGTAATTTTAATTACTGCTCAGCTAATGATTTAAAACTAGTCCAAAATTAAGTTGCTTAAGAGTAATTCCTTTGATCATAAATTAAGTGGAACATGTTGTGTAAGGTCTTGTCAATTTTTCTATCATTAGAATTGCAAACTTGGACTTAATAAAAAATGTTGACTGCTCCAAAGAAATCCTTAATAAAGTCATGCTAGTTGAGTTCTTCGATTGAGTCGGCAAGGTCTGAAACATATGATTTTGGATCTTTGGTGATTTTGTATGTTAAGCTATCTCTGTTAAGGTAAAACCAATCTCCTTGATTTTATTTGATTACAATGAATTCTTGATTTTCATTGTCAACAGTCCATATTAAAATAGTGAAACGTTAAGATTTGACAAAAACTACAACAACTTACCTTCTAGTTTGCTTTAATCAAGCAATTCAATTTAGTTTTACACTCGAATTTTTGAAGTTTGAAATTTTGAAAAGTACTGTCATGGATAAAACCAGCAAAGTTATCAACGTCGAACATTTTGTTTCTGGAGAGGGCAAGTGCTAAAATATCTGGCTTTCTTAAGTTCACGATAGAGTGCTGAATTGCTTATTCGTTACAAATAAAGTACGTGCTGCTCATAATTATATTCAATGCATGGAAGAATTGATTGAATTTATTTGGTCTTTTAAGGCTCATTTTTTGAATATTTTGAATATCATTAAGGTCGATGGAATTTGATGAACTTATAGTATTCTTTCATAATACTCTGACTTGATTAAATATTGGGAAAACTTGACTACGTTTTAAAATAACTTATCGTAGTTTAAGAGTAGAGGTGTGTTATCATTGAAGGGTTCTAACTTATTGAGAACCTATGCTGCGGGAATATATCAAGTTTAAAATTGATAAACTGTTAAATTTAGTTTACCTGTTAGTGATTTCTGGGAGGATTTTGCTGAATAATAGGTTGATTTTGGGGAGGTGGTTGATTTAAATTTGGGTTGTTGGGAGGAGCTTAAATAATAGGAGGATTTTATCCTTGCATTTAATCTTGCTGAGGCGGGTTTTAGACTAATTAATTAGCCAAGGGGTTTTAGTTGGGATTTTGTTGATTTTAATCAACCAATTGCTATCCAATAGCGACTCTTTCGCTAGCTTATTGCTAGCTTTACTAAATTTAATTCTCTGAAGAAGAGAAGTATTTGTTGTTAATTTTAGCTCTGCATACACTGCACGGTTAATTCTCGCTGCAACTCTCTGAGTTGGGGCAATTACTCATCATTTAGGTTGAAATTTTTTGAAATATTTATTATAACTATTTAATTATTGCTCTCGCTTAAATAGGGCTGGCTAAATATACCAATTTTTAGAGCAAACTTTCAAATTAAAATAATGGATTTTTTGAAGCCAAAATTTTGACCAACCTAAATTTAATTTTTTAAACAATAAAATCAACAAATTTTTGCATATTTTATAATAAGTTTGGAATAAAATTGCTTATTTTTATTTATATTTAATTTATACATAAAACTTATACATAAAATTCTATTTTATACATAAAATAAATTCAACTTATTTAAATTCCTATCTTATACTTATTTTATAAATTCTCATTTTTATTGCATATTTTATTCTACAGTTTAAAATTAAGATAATTTAAATTTATATAGTATAAAAATAGTGCTGGTTAAGTTATAAAACTTGTTTTATATATAATTTTACTTAAATTATAACTCAAATTACTATATTTCATTATTAACTTATATATTTCAAATATTTTAGAATCCTGATACTTAAGAAATATGAATGACTTTAGTTTATTTATAAATTTTATAATATCTATATCTTATAATTATTGTTAAAAGTAAGTCTATAAATTGTAAAAGTTATAATAAGTAAAAATTGTTTATAAAAAATAAGATATAAAATTATTAAAGTTGATTATAAAAATACTTGAACTTTAAAATTTCTTACATTCATAGTTAGTATAAGTTACTATTCTTATTTTTCATTCTAACTTCACTAAATTTGAATATTCAAACTATTTTAAATTAAAAATTTTAATTAAATTCCCAAAACCCCTTAGCTAACAAATTTATCTATTCTCAAAATAATTCAACTTATAAGAAATAAACAAATAATTATCTATATTTTAATTAATTATTTACAATTTATATATAATTATACTAAAAATAATTCAAGTATTAATTTTTATATAGTAAAATAAAATCAAAAAATTTTATAAATATATCTTTAATTCTAAGTATATTTAGTTATTTTTTGACAATTAATTAATTATTATGTTTAAAAATAGTCTATTTAAATTATATTTATATCTATAGATAAATTAAAGTTAGTAAATAATGGATTTCTATTGCTAGGATTTATAAAAGTTAACATTAAATTTTGAGTAAAAGTTTGTAAGTTTGAATATTCAGAACTTTATTCTTCATTATTTTTATAAGATTGTTTTTTAATTAAAATAAGGCTTATAATTTACAGTTTTTTATATGATAAATAATCAATATAATTCATTAGTAAAGTTGAAAAATATGATTTTCAAACTCTGTTATAAAGTTTAAATATTCAAACATATTAATATTTGTTTTATTGACTTATAAAAATCAAATTTTATTGCAATCTTTATTTCAGTAATTAAAATTAATTTACTAAGAATAATTATTTTACAGTAACTATTTTATACTTATTTATTTATATTTAATCTTAGTATATAGTAAAATTTATTTATCTATATTTTACTAATTTTTATTTATTTGTGATTTTACATTTGCAGAAAATCTCAACCTTTTATAAAGGTATACAAATATACTTCCTTAAATTTATATAAATATAAAATGAAATATTAGTTTTTATATTAAATTTAAATTGTTTGATATTTTCAATGAATTAAAATTATATAGATGAAAAATATAAAATTACTTTAAGTTTGGCTTATTAATAAATCACTATTTTAGAGCTATATTCTTGATTCTATTATTAGTATCGCATACTTACTCTCAAATTCTGAGAATTAAAATTGTTTAACTTTAAAGTAATTACTATTTTTTTAATGAATCGAAGTGATTTAATAGTTTAGCAATGCAGTTGTAAAGATCATTATAAATCCAAAATTGTTGAAATATTTATGTGAAATAGAGAATTATACTATGGAATAAGTGTGTGATAATTGAGCAATTCTTAATTTTCAATTAATAATAAGTATTGATAAAGTGGGCAGCATATTGACTTCTAAATTAATGAATAAAGAATTGCTGGATTTACAAATAATAACCTTTAAATAAATTTAATTTATTCTATTATTCTTAATAATTTATATGATAAAATTTTGTTCTAAAATTTTACTTAGTAAAAAATATATTAATGCCTAAAATTTCTTAGAATTATGCTAAGAAATTCTCTAAATTTTATTCACAATTAATAGCTTATTGTTATGCTTTTGAGTATAAAAAAGTATGTGATAAATGATAGCTAGCGAATACTATATGCAATTAAAATTTCTATTCTTTACCCAGACAAATAATTTCTATATTCTTAAGTACTTTAATAATTATTAATGGCTGACTTTACTTTGAATCCTTAATTGGATTGATTAATGAAAAATTCAAATTCTTGATAATGAATTGTGTTGGTGCTGGTAGGAATTCCGCTAGCGGAAATTGGATCGTGCTGGTACGATTTCATTATTATGAAAAGCACTCTCTGATTTTAGTAACGGTAGTGTCTTCCTGAATCAAAATTGGACTATATAAAATGGTTTAAGGCACCTTAATTTTAAAGTTTAATGAACCAATAGTAACTTACTGGTATCAATGTTTCAGAACTCGCCCAGAAGTGCAAAAGTAAGAAAGAGCTATACAACTTTCTTGCCCAAGACTGCCACGCTTTCTTACCAAAAGCGGACTCCACCAACATTTATTTACTTAAGTAAATCATAAGAGCAGAGAAAGACGTAACCCCTAGCTTAACCCTGTAACTGTTAATATAGTACGTAAGAAGAGACGCAGTTAAAGTGTCAGCAGTGCCTCAAATCGATGGACTTACAGTTCAAGACTTTCTCGATTATGCAAGAAGGTCTTCAAGACTGCTGCAATACTTGCCTGAAGAACGAGATTGGGTCCACCTTGACAGATAATGGATCTGCGATTTGCTCTTCACCTTAGACACCGACGGTGTCTCCCAGATGATTCATGATGCAATGCTCTAACGAAGAGAAAAGCTCGAGTAAAATAGATATCTCGTTATAGAAATGAGACCCGAGGTCGTGGACGCTCTCAGCAGATGCCTTAACTTTAGCAGTAAGTTTACTCTCTCTTAATTTCTTGTGTAGCTGAGCGAGGTAAGGCTGTGAATCTCGTTAAGGATTCATCTAAAAGAAAGAGAACCCGTGAATAGTTAGAGGAGGTAAAGGATTATGAAGATGCTTTGAAATAAGATAAGCAGGAATTCTTGCAGTAAACTAAAAAGTTGAAGCAATAACATGATAATATGGAAAGTGAGTTGCTTGACTTACGCAAGATGAAAGAGTAGTTTATGCAAGATGGTAACCTGTAGAACATGCAAAATCAATCTCCAAACATGAGACAATGAGTGCTGCTGCTTCTATTCCTCCACGATTCTCTATACGCTATTAATAGCAAAAACATGAATATGGTGAATTTCTTAAAAAAATTAAGATAAATCTCATATTCTTAATCTTGGTTTTCTCTCTAAATTTCTATGGTTTATGTCGCTTTTAAAGTGCCTTCTCTCACTCGAGGCTGCCTTCAACCATCTTTCCATTGTCTCTTCACTCTCTGGCAGCTCTGTATAAGTGCAAGTGAATGTTTTATCTCTAGCACTGCGACGAGTAACCAACTCTCAAGTCTTATTTTATTCTTTGATTAATTCAAGCTTCTGTTAACCTTTCAATAATCTTCTCTTTGAACTTGCAGAACTGCTTTTACTTTTGGATCTCTCTCTGCTTTGAGCCTTAGTAATTTCATGGTGCTACCACTTTAAACTCCTGTGCACCAATTGCTATACCTGCTCGAATGGTTTATCTTGAAGCACAAGGTTTTAACTCATCTTCTATTCAATAAGCTCTATGAGAGAAGGTTAATAAAAACCCAACTTACTTTATTCACCTTATTCTTCAATTTATTAAGGCTCCTTTTCTTCTTCAAGATTATTTTGCTTCACTACTGCTGCTGGGTTGCTTGCTTCACTGTAAGCTTTCTCAGTGAGAGATACAATATGTTGAACGATTTCTCTTACAATATTATCTTGCTCCTATTCATTTGAAAGCTCTGCAGAAATTTATTCTTAAGGCACCTGGTTTTATTCAATAAAATTTTCCATTGCTTCTAATAGATTTTATAAAATTGATTATACTTAATTGTGCTTGCGAGCAAGTATAAGCTCTATCTCTTTCTTTTCAACTATAAGCAGCTGCTCTGCACTATCTTAGAAGCTTGCTTATATAATACTCGCTGCCACCTGCCTTTAGTGTTAAGTCTCCCAATTTTACCAATGATTTATTCTTCAGATCTTTGTGAGAAAACATCAGCGATAATTAAATATGAACCACCATTTTAATCGATTTCATCATTAGTTTAGATATCTGTTCCTCTACCCTGTGGCTCGTTGAGCAAGTAAACCCCGTAGTTTTTGCTTGCATTTCTCATTAGATATCTGCCTTCAAGCACACATTCAATTGCAGTCGCCTAGGAGTGGTTGAAACTAATGAAATCAAAATCGGATTTCTTTAAACCTATTTCAATAGCACTGTAATTTGTAGAAGCCACTATTAAACTGGTGAAACAGCTACTTAATCCTTTATGATTTCCTTGATTCTTTGTAAGTAATCTCCTTGATTTGAACTTATGAGCAAGTCTGATAACTAGGTTTTCTTATCTCCTTACAGTTTATCAAGGGTAGGGAATACTACAGGTGTGCTATGCAAAGCTAAACTAAGACAACTTTCTTCACCTTGAGAAAGATGGCTTCCTGAAAATCCAATAATACTTCTTGATTGCTTGTAAAAATTTAGCTGGTTTACAATGTTATCAGCGGAGCCATCGAAGAGAATCCAGTCGTATTCATAAACAAGCACGATGCTATCGTGCCACACACTCATGAATTTAGGAGCCTTCATTTGTTTCTTGAGTTGTGGTTGAGTGAAAAAATAAATGCCTGTACTTTTTGCAAAGAAATTATGGTTTGAATCAAGTTCCATTGCACTAATAACTTTTTGAAATTTTTGGTAATCTCTCTGCACTAAGTGCTCATTCTTGCCAACTATGATTACGGATAGCTTCGTTTTAAGAGCTATAAGAATGGCTAACGCAACGCAGATCAAGGTCTTGCAATTACCAATACCAAAATGTATTAAATGGTTTGCGTGCAAGTTTTCGCAAATATAGTTAATGCACAAAATTTTAGAACTATATAACTTAAAGCCAAGATTTTGCTGCAGCTTTTCTAAGTCATTACTTACACTTAACTTTCATTCCTTAGCTATGAATTGAAAGCACGAGCTAACATGTGCGAGATATTAGCGTTCTCAAAGAGTTGAAGTAGGTCTACAATTGTTTTATCAGAGAAAGCCTCCATATTTTTGGGTAAGTGTAAAATTCTTTGAATTTCAGAGCAGTCGCCATTAAGGCAATTTTCAATGATGCTGTTGCTCACACTCACATTCTTTTCAATTTAAGCTTCTATGATTTGCTGCTGAAGCTTCTTGAACTACTCTACTTTGCCTACCCACTGCTCGTCTCTGCTCTGCAGCCTTTATGCAAGGCCTTTCATAAAGTAAACCATAATGTTTGAATCAATAACCTCTTACTTCTGTAAGAAAGTAGCCCTAGTAATTGATATATAATCTTTGAGAGCTTCAACTGTAGGAGAGCAAGAAGAGCACAAATTCTTACGAAGTACTCTGTGTATTCTACAGGTATGTCTCTTATTAAGTGCAAGCCACAGTCTTGCTTGAGTAGAGTCATGAAAGGCACATTCAAGATAAAGAATGAAGTAGGTATTAGCTTTTAAACTTGAGAGTCGACTGCGAATAATTACCCAGTTTAACCCATTAATTGTATAATATAGGGGAGAGTAGAATCCAATTTCTGCACTGGTGCAAGCTGTTTAGTGAATGCTGCAACTGAATTAAAGAGTACAAAGTTCGCTAAACCTAGAGCTTGTCTCGTATTAGGTGAGCGAATTAATAATAAGATTGATTCTTGAATTAATTCATCTTCGATTTATACTCTTTCTCCCATATAATAGCCAAGAGCAGCTAAAAAGATACGTGGCTTTGAGTCTTCATCTAAATTATTATTGCTCTAAATTAAATCCACGAGCAATGAGAACAAGTTCTCGCTTAGTTTTCTGGTCACTAACGTTCTCAAAATTGCTTAGGAAGGAGAAAAGTGACTGGGTGTTTCGAGTAACTATTTCTTGCAAAATGCAAGACCTTTAATAATATGAAGAATTCTTGAAACTTTCGAAGTGCATTATGAGAATCTCATGGCCAATGATCGAGCCATAGTTGATAAAGAGTTGAGGTAAGGGTTCTTTATTTTGATTTTAATCACTTGCAAAGCTGAGATTCGTAGCTTATTCACTCTCCTTAATCTCTTCGATAGCAGCAGTAACATATAGAGTCTATGATACCACGGATTTACTCTTATGGCTGTGCTTGATCTTCTTTGGCTTTTTGTTATTTATATACTTTCTCACATACTACTTAAAATCAAAAGTTTTATTATAAGCTGCAAAATCCGCCTGCTACAGCAGCATTTTCAAGTTATAGCTATTTTATTGCAGAATATCTTTAGCGCGGTTGATTTTAGCGCTGTCTTGCGCATTTTTATACTCACACTTAATGCCCTTGGCTTTAAAATTTTCTTCAAAATTTCCATTGGCTTGATGATTTTCAAAAATCCAATCTGAGTTTGACTAATCAGGTGCCTCCTGCGGCACTTGCAAATCATTAATACCTTCTAAATAGAAGATAATATCGAAGATTTAAGCTTACCAGCACTCGCATTCAAAAGTTATTGAAGGCTGATTTCAGAGGTTTTCTAAAATCCAGTAGCTGGATTCATCTGGTTTATGCTTAATTTTAATGAGTAATTCGACTGGATTTTACTATTAAACCACTGGATTATTAAAATTTCGACTGGATTATTGATCCTTAACTATATGAAAAAACACTCTTTTGCTTATATCCTCCGGATTTATGGCTGGTTCACTGCCAAACCAAGAGAAATAATGATTATTCACTATAACTCATTAAACGAGTAGCTTAGAGTTGCCTGGAGGTGGGTGGTTGAAGAGCTGTGATATATTTTAGGAATTTTCAAGATGGGCAAAACCCAAAATTGGCTTTTTGAAAAATGTCGAAATCCGCGGCAACTTTCGAAATTCAAACCTTTCCCCGTCCATAACTGAATAATGGCCAGTAGAAATGTGAAGACGAGAATATCTAGAAGTTAATGGCACCCGAAATCGAAAATTTGGGTCTTCAGTTTTGACCCTAAAAAATGCTTTTTGGCTTAAGCCAAAGCACTGGATTATAGGGGTCAGACCGGTATAATAGTATACCAATGTTGAAAAATCTCGAGAACGGCCTCGACAACCTACTGGATTTCAAACTGCTTGAACTTAAAATTAAAAATCACACTAATCTAATCATATTAATCTAATCATATTCAAACTTTGTAAGAGCCGTGATAGTGCCAACCCTTCTTTTTGCATTCTCGATATCGGCTCCCTCAAATTAAGTTAAATTCTGTCCTTTTAAATTTCCTTATTTATCGATATACTTAAAACTTTTTATTAACTTACAAATTCTATGTGTACATACGTTTTGGGGTTTAAGTTTCTCGAGGCCATTATCTTCGCTTGTTCCACGAAGTATAGCATGAGTTTAAACCTTAACCTTTTAATCAAATACTTCAATGCTGCTATATCTTTAATACCAAGACCTTGATATGTAGGTATTAAACGTGAATACTGCCTCATCAGCGTGTATGAACTTTATATTATGCTCTTAAGACCTCTGCATTTAATCGAATATATAATTTAAATTAGTCTTATTAAATGGAACATTAAAGTCAATCACTCTCATAATGCGATTGACTGTCTTGTAAGATATTCCGTTCTATTTATCTATGTTCGCTTTAGATTAAGCAGGGATATGAAAGTCAGGAAAATGGCGATGAAACATTACAGCTCTCTAAGCTAGAGAGAAGTAAGCCCAGTATTTAAGAGTCTTATCATTAATAAGATAATTGATATGATGCTGCTAAAATTTAAAAGGTCTTTTAGGCTTTGAATTAAGCTGCTATCTCTTTAAATTTAATGCTAAGAGACAGTGAGACCTCACAGTCTCAGGAGATTTATGGAGCAGTCTTGCTATAGATGTGTATTTAAGAAAAGGTTTGAGTTGATCACTATAATCATCTCCTCCATAACGCAACTTAAACAATAAATCTATATACTCAATGTCATAAACTGACCCCAAACCTCGCATATACTCACTTAAATTACTAATATTTAAACATTTAACCCCTACATAAACCCTATTAAAACCCTAATAAAGTATGCACTAATAGTCTACTTTTACCAATCATAAACTCAATCATACTACTGAATGGGTTTTAGGATTTTGAATAGTAGATCCTTGGAGAGCAGTTAAAGAAGAAATGAAGCTTTTCTGTAAACTTTTGGCTTTAACATAAGTACATGTCAAGCCCTCTTCACTTTGATTTTAGCATTGGTATCTCTTAAAGTACTCATCTGGTGACATACTAAGAAATCAGGTTTGCAAGTATTTATAAGTTATTATATTTTTGTCTATTTTTGACTTTGAAGCCATTTTTTGTAGTTGCGACAAATTTTTCCACTCAAATGTTGTAAAATGTAATCTAAGTATATAGATGACGCTAAATAATCTTAAACCTTAAAACCCCTTCAGTTGTATGATTGAGTTTTTGATTGATAAAAGTAGACTATTAGTGCATACTTTATTTGGGTTTTAATAGGGTTTATGTTGGGGTTTAATGTTTAAATATTAGTATTTTAAGTGAGTATAACAAGCGAGTTTTTAAAATATTTCAAATAAACATAAGCTTAGAGTCATGTGGCAGTTCTCTGAATTTTATCTTTCTAAAGTTGATGTTTGATTGTTTCTATTGTTT
>ARYC01017783.1:0-15857 GCA_000711775.1 Oxytricha trifallax
ATTTAAGGTAATTCAAACTTTTCCTTTGTATAGATCTTTGATCTTTTTTTGCAAGCAGACATTTTATTAATTAATCAAAAATTAAATTAATTAAAGTTAGTAAAATAATTCTTGCAATTTTTGCATATTAAGCACTAAATCTGCATTATTTTGAGATATTTACTATTTTTAATACAATTATTGACAATTGATTACATATTTTATAAGATATGGATTTTTATAAGTTGATATAAGAGAAATATTTCGGATGAATTATAGTTATTTATTTTTAATGCTTTAATTAAGTATAAAATATTTTTTATAAATTAAAGGTACTTATTAATAAAATAAAAATGGTCATTAATTTCATTTTATATTCTGAGTTCTAAACATTTTTCATCTTTACTTTAGATTTAATTTATTTAGAGAAAATAAATAAGAAATAAAGAATAAAAGAAATAAGAATAAAGAATTTTGTTTTTAATTTTTAAAGAAATTAAGATTAATTAATAATAAAAAAATATCTGGCACTTACCAAGCCAGTTTAATATTGGAATTAATTGAATTAATTCCCCTGCTCAACCTTTTCTAGGTCTCTTCTTAAGCAATTCGTCTTCCTCAGCTGCTTGCTTTCTAGTCTTCATTTTGATAGGAGTATTGGAGTTTGAACTGGATGTTGCTTCATCATAGGTATCTTGAGAATCTGATTCCAATTTTTTGGAATTTTTAGCCTACCTTTTTTTCTGTGCTTTTCCTTGATTTTGAGTGTTCTGAAACGAAAATGAATTTGTTGGATTGACTTTGAGAGGTGGCAATGCGAATTTATTATTTTGAATCTCTGGTAATTTTAATTACTGCTCAGCTAATGATTTAAAACTAGTCCAAAATTAGGTTGCTTAAGTGTAATTCCTTTGGTCATAAATTAAGTGGAACATGTTGTGTAAGGTCTTGTCAATTTTTCTATCATTAGAATTGCAAACTTGGACTTAATAAAAAATGTTGACTGCTCCAAAGAAATCCTTAATAAAGTCATGCTAGTTGAGTTCTTCGATTGAGTCGGCAAGGTCTGAAACATATGATTTTGGATCTTTGGTGATTTTGTATGTTAAGCTATCTCTGTTAAGGTAAAACCAATCTCCTTGATTTTATTTGATTACAATGAATTCTTGATTTTCATTGTCAACAGTCCATATTAAAATAGGTGAAACGTTAAGATTTGACAAAAACTACAACAACTTACCTTCTAGTTTGCTTTAATCAAGCAATTCATATTTAGTTTTACACTCGAATTTTTGAAGTTTGAAATTTTGAAAAGTACTGTCATGGATAAAACCAGCAAAGTTATCAACGTCGAACATTTTGTTTCTGGAGAGGGCAAGTGCTAAAATATCTGGCTTTCTTAAGTTCACGATAGAGTGCTGAATTGCTTATTCGTTACAAATAAAGTACGTGCTGCTCATAATTATATTCAATGCATGGAAGAATTGATTGAATTTATTTGGTCTTTTAAGGCTCATTTTTTGAATATTTTGAATATCATTAAGGTCGGTGGAATTTGATGAACTTATAGTATTCTTTTCATAATACTCTGTCTTGATTAAATATTGGGAAAACTTGACTACGTTCTAAAATAACTTATCGTAGTTTAAGGAGTAGAGGTGTGTTATCATTGAAGGGTTCTAACTTATTGAGAACCTATGCTGCGGGAATATATCAAGTTTAAAATTGATAAACTGTTAAATTTAGTTTACCTGTTAGTGGTTTCTGGGAGGATTTTGCTGAATAATAGGTTGATTTTGGGGAGGTGGTTGATTTAAATTTTGGTTGTTGGGAGGAGCTTAAATAATAGGAGGATTTTATCCTTGCATTTAATTTTGCTGAGGCGGGTTTTAGACTAATTAATTAGCCAAGGGGTTTTAGTTGGGATTTTGTTGATTTTAATCAACCAATTGCTATCCAATAGCGACTCTTTCGCTAGCTTATTGCTAGCTTTACTAAATTTAATTCTCTGAAGAAGAGAAGTATCTGTTGTTAATTTTAGCTCTGCATACACTGCACGGTTAATTCTCGCTGCAACTCTCTGAGTTGGGGCAATTACTCATCATTTAGGTTGAAATTTTTTGAAATATTTATTATAACTATTTAATTATTGCTCTCGCTTAAATAGGGCTGGCTAAATATACCAATTTTTAGAGCAAACTTTTAAAACTTAAAATAATGGATTTTTTGAAGCCAAAATTTTGAGCAACCTAAATTTAATTTTTTAAACAATAAAATCAACAAATTTTTGCATATTTTATAATAAGTTTTGAATAAAATTGCTTATTTTTATTTATATTTTAATTTATACATAAAACTTATACATAAAATTCTATTTTATACATAAAATAAATTCAACTTATTTAAATTCCTATCTTATACTTATTTTATAAATTCTCATTTTTATTGCATATTTTATTCTACAGTTTAAAATTAAGATAATTTAAATTTATATAGTATAAAAATAGTGCTGGTTAAGTTATAAAACTTGTTTTATATATAATTTTACTTAAATTATAACTCAAATTACTATATTTCATTATTAACTTATATATTTCAAATATTTTAGAATCCTGATACTTAAGAAATATGAATGACTTTAGTTTATTTATAAATTTTATAATATCTATATCTTATAATTATTGTTAAAAGTAAGTCTATAAATTGTAAAAGTTATAATAAGTAAAAATTGTTTATAAAAAATAAGATATAAAATTATTAAAGTTGATTATAAAAATACTTGAACTTTAAAATTTCTTACATTCATAGTTAGTATAAGTTACTATTCTTATTTTTCATTCTAACTTAACTAAATTTGAATATTCAAACTATTTTAAATTGAAAATTTTAATTAAATTCCCAAAACCCCTTAGCTAACAAATTTATCTATTCTCAAAATATTTCAACTTATAAGAAAATAAACAAATAATTATCTATATTTTAATTAATTATTTACAATTTATATATAATTATACTAAAAATAATTCAAGTATTAATTTTTATATAGTAAAATAAAATCAAAAAATTTTATAAATATATCTTTAATTCTAAGTATATTTAGTTATTTATTGACAATTAATTAATTATTATGTTTAAAAATAGTCTATTTAAATTATATTTATATCTATAGATAAATTAAAGTTAGTAAATAATGGATTTCTATTGCTAGGATTTATAAAAGTTAACATTAAATTTTGAGTAAAAGTTTGTAAGTTTGAATATTCAGAACTTTATTCTTCATTATTTTTATAAGATTGTTTTTTAATTAAAATAAGGCTTATAATTTACAGTTTTTTATATGATAAATAATCAATATAATTCATTAGTAAAGTTGAAAAATATGATTTTCAAACTCTGTTATAAAGTTTAAATATTCAAACATATTAATATTTGTTTTATTGACTTATAAAAATCAAATTTTATTGCAATCTTTATTTCAGTAATTAAAATTAATTTACTAAGAATAATTATTTTACAGTAACTATT
Source organism: Oxytricha trifallax (assembly GCA_000711775.1). Lineage (NCBI taxonomy): Eukaryota > Ciliophora > Spirotrichea > Sporadotrichida > Oxytrichidae > Oxytricha > Oxytricha trifallax. The sequence goes on from ARYC01017783.1 coordinate 3,505, forward strand.
TTATACTTATTTATTTATATTTAATCTTAGTATATAGTAAAATTTATTTATCTATATTTTACTAATTTTTATTTATTTGTGATTTTACATTTGCAGAAAATCTCAACCTTTTATAAAGGTATACAAATATACTTCCTTAAATTTATATAAATATAAAATGAAATATTAGTTTTTATATTAAATTTAAATTGTTTGATATTTTCAATGAATTAAAATTATATAGATGAAAAATATAAAATTACTTTAAGTTTGGCTTATTAATAAATCACTATTTTAGAGCTATATTCTTGATTCTATTATTAGTATCGTATACTTACTCTCAAATTCTGAGAATTAAAATTGTTTAACTTTAAAGTAATTACTATTTTTTTAATGAATCGAAGTGATTTAATAGTTTAGCAATGCAGTTGTAAAGATCATTATAAATCCAAAATTGTTGAAATATTTATGTGAAATAGAGAATTATACTATGGAATAAGTGTGTGATAATTGAGCAATTCTTAATTTTCAATTAATAATAAGTATTGATAAAGTGGGCAGCATATTGACTTCTAAATTAATGAATAAAGAATTGCTGGATTTACAAATAATAACCTTTAAATAAATTTAATTTATTCTATTATTCTTAATAATTTATATGATAAAATTTTGTTCTAAAATTTTACTTAGTAAAAAATATATTAATGCCTAAAATTTCTTAGAATTATGCTAAGAAATTCTCTAAATTTTATTCACAATTAATAGCTTATTGTTATGCTTTTGAGTATAAAAAAGTATGTGATAAATGATAGCTAGCGAATACTATATGCAATTAAAATTTCTATTCTTTACCCAGACAAATAATTTCTATATTCTTAAGTACTTTAATAATTATTAATGGCTGACTTTACTTTGAATCCTTAATTGGATTGATTAATGAAAAATTCAAATTCTTGATAATGAATTGTGTTGGTGCTGGTAGGAATTCCGCTAGCGGAAATTGGATCGTGCTGGTACGATTTCATTATTATGAAAAGCACTCTCTGATTTTAGTAACGGTAGTGTCTTCCTGAATCAAAATTGGCCTATATAAAATGGTTTAAGGCACCTTAATTTTAAAGTTTAATGAACCAATAGTAACTTACTGGTATCAATGTTTCAGAACTCGCCCAGAAGTGCAAAAGTAAGAAAGAGCTATACAACTTTCTTGCCCAAGACTGCCACGCTTTCTTACCAAAAGCGGACTCCACCAACATTTATTTCCTTAAGTAAATCATAAGAGCAGAGAAAGACGTAAACCCTAGCTTAACCCTGTAACTGTTAATATAGTACGTAAGAAGAGACGCAGTTAAGGTGCCAGCAGTGCCTCAAATCGATGGACTTACAGTTCAAGACTTTCTCGATTATGCAAGAGGGTCTTCAAGACTGCTGCAATACTTGCCTGAAGAACGAGATTGGGTCCACCTTGACAGATAATGGATCTGCGATTTGCTCTTCACCTTAGACACCGACGGTGTCTCCCAGATGATTCATGATGCAATGCTCTAACGAAGAGAAAAGCTCGAGTAAAATAGATATCTCGTTATAGAAATGAGACCCGAGGTCGTGGACGCTCTCAGCAGATGCCTTAACTTTAGCAGTAAGTTTACTCTCTCTTAATTTCTTGTGTAGCTGAGCGAGGTAAGGCTGTGAATCTCGTTAAGGATTCATCTAAAAGAAAGAGAACCCGTGAATAGTTAGAGGAGGTAAAGGATTATGAAGATGCTTTGAAATAAGATAAGCAGGAATTCTTGCAGTAAACTAAAAAGTTGAAGCAATAACATGATAATATGGAAAGTGAGTTGCTTGACTTACGCAAGATGAAAGAGCAGTTTATGCAAGATGGTAACCTGTAGAACATGCAAAATCAATCTCCAAACATGAGACAATGAGTGCTGCTGCTTCTATTCCTCCACGATTCTCTATATGCTATTAATAGCAAAGACATGAATATGGTGAATTTCTTTAAAAAATTAAGATAAATCTCATATTCTTAATCTTGGTTTTCTCTCTGAATTTCTATGGTTTATGTCGCTTTTAAAGTGCCTTCTCTCACTCGAGGCTGCCTTCAACCATCTTTCCATTGTCTCTTCACTCTCTGGCAGCTCTGTATAAGTGCAAGTGAATGTTTTATCTCTAGCACTGCGACGAGTAACCAACTCTCAAGTCTTATTTTATTCTTTGATTAATTCAAGCTTTTGTTAACCTTTCAATAATCTTCTCTTTGAACTTGCAGAACTGCTTTTGCTTTTGGATCTCTCTCTGCTTTGAGCCTTAGTAATTTCATGCTGCTACCGCTTTAAACTCCTGTGCACCAATTGCTATACCTGCTCGAATGGTTTATCTTGATGCACAGGGTTTTAACTCATCTTCTATTCAATAAGCTCTATGAGAGAAGGTTAATAAAAACCCAACTTACTTTATTCACCTTATTCTTCAATTTATTAAGGCCCCTTTTCTTCTTCAAGATTATCTTGCTTCACTACTGCTGCTGGGTTGCTTGCTTCACTGTAAGCTTTCTCAGTGAGAGATACAATATGTTTAACGATTTCTCTTACAATATTATCTTGCTCCTATTCGTTTGAAAGCTCTGCAGTAATTTATTCTTAAGGCACCTGGTTTTATTCAATAAAATTTTCCATTGCTTCTAATCGATTTTATAAAATTGATTATACTTAATTGTGCTTGCGAGCAAGTATAAGCTCTATTTCTTTCTTTTCAACTATAAGGAGCTGCTCTGCACTATCTTTAGAAACTTGCTTATATAATACTCGCTGCCACCTGCCTTTAGTGTTAAGTCTCCCAATTCTACCAATGATTTATTCTTCAGATCTTTGTGAGAAAACATCAGCGATAATTAAATATGAACCACCATTTTAATCGATTTCATCATTAGTTTAGATATCTGTTCCTCTACCCTGTGGCTCGTTGAGCAAGTAAACCCCGTAGTTTTTGCTTGCATTTCTCATTAGATATCTGCCTTCAAGCACACATTCAATTGCAGTCGCCTAGGAGTGGTTGAAACTAATGAAATCAAAATCGGATTTCTTTAAACCTATTTCAATAGCACTGTAATTTGTAGAAGCCACTATTAAAACTGGTGAAACAGCTACTTAATCCTTTATGATTTCCTTGATTCTTTGTAAGTAATCTCCTTGATTTGAACTTATGAGCAAGTCTGATAACTAGGTTTTCTTATCTCCTTACAGTTTATCAAGGGTAGGGAATACTACAGGTGTGCTATGCAAAGCTAAACTAAGACAATTTTCTTCACCTTGAGAAAGATGGCTTCCTGAAAATCCAATAATACTTCTTGATTGCTTGTAAAAATTTAGCTGGTTTATAATGTTGTCAGCGGAGCCATCGAAGAGAATCCAGTCGTATTCATCAACAAGCACGATGCTATCGTGCCACACACTCATGAATTTAGCAGCCTTCATTTGTTTCTTGAGTTGTGGTTGAGTGAAAAAATAAATGCCTGTACTTTTTGCAAAGAAATTATGGTTTGAATCAAGTTCCATTGCACTAATAACTTTTTGAAATTTTTGATAATCTCTCTGCACTAAGTGCTCATTCTTGCCAACTATGATTACGGATAGCTTCGTTTTAAGAGCTATAAGAATGGCTAACGCAACGCAGATCAAGGTCTTGCAATTACCAATACCAAAATGTATTAAATGGTTTGCGTGCAAGTTTTCGCAAATATAGTTAATGCACAAAATTTTAGAACTATATAACTTAAAGCCAAGATTTTGCTGCAGCTTTTCTAAGTCATTACTTACACTTAACCTTTCATTCCTTAGCTATGAATTGAAAGCACGAGCTAACATGTGCGAGATATTAGCGTTCTCAAAGAGTTGAAGTAAGTCTACAATTGTTTTATCAGAGAAAGCCTCCATATTTTTGGGTAAGTGTAAAATTCTTTGAATTTCAGAGCAGTCGCCATTAAGGCAATTTTCAATGATGCTGTTGCTCACACTCACATTCTTTTCAATTTAAGCTTCTATGATTTGCTGCTGAAGCTTCTTGAACTACTCTACTTTGCCTACCCACTGCTCGTCTCTGCTCTGCAGCCTTTATGCAAGGCCTTTCATAAAGTAAACCATAATGTTTGAATCAATAACCTCTTACTTCTGTAAGAAAGTAGCCCTAGTAATTGATATATAATCTTTGAGAGCTTCAACTGTAGGAGAGCAAGAGAGAGCACAAATTCTTACGAAGTGCTCTGTATATTCTACAGGTATGTCTCTGATTAAGTGCAAGCCACAGTCTTGCTTGAGTAGAGTAATGAAAGGCACATTCAAGATAAAGAATGAAGTAGGTATTAGCTTTTAAACTTGAGAGTCGACTGCGAATAATTACCAAGTTTAACCCATTAATTGTATAATATAGGGGAGAGTAGAATCCAATTTCTGCACTGGTGCAAGCTGTTTAGTGAATGCTGCAACTGAATTAAAGAATACAAAGTTCGCTAAACCTAGAGCTTGTCTCGTATTAGGTGAGCGAATTAATAATAAGATTGATTCTTGAATTAATTCATCTTCGATTTATACTCTTTCTCCCATGTAATAACCAAGAGCAGCTAAAAAGATACGTGGCTTTGAGTCTTCATCTAAATTATTATTGCTCTAAATTAAATCCACGAGCAATGAGAACAAGTTCTCGCTTAGTTTATGGTCACTAACGTTCTCAAAATTGCTTAGGAAGGAGAAAAGTGACTGGGTGTTTCGAGTAACTATTTCTTGCAAAATGCAAGACCTTTAATAATATTAAGAATTCTTGAAACTTTCGAAGTGCTTTATGAGATTCTCATGGCCAATGATCGAGCCATAGTTAATAAAGAGTTGAGGTAAGGGTTCTTTATTTTGATTTTAATCACTTGCAAAGCTGAGATTCGTAGCTTATTCACTCTCCTTAAGCTCTTCGATAGCAGCAGTAACATCTAGAGGCTATGATACCACGGATTTACTCTAATGGCTGTGCTTGATCTTCTTTGGCTTTTTGTTATTTATATACTTTCTCACATACTACTTAAAATCAAAAGTTTTATTATAAGCTGCAAAATCCGCCTGCTACAGCAGCATTTTCAAGTTATAGTTATTTTATTGCAGAAATTCTTTAGCGCGGTTGATTTTATCGCTGTCTTGCGCATTTTAATACTCACACTTAATGCCCTTGGCTTTAAAATTTTCTTCAAAATTTCCATTGGCTTGATGATTTTCAAAAATCCAATCTGAGTTTGACTAATCGGGTGCCTCCTGCGGCACTTGCAAATCGTTTATACCTTTTAAATAGAAGATAATATCCAAGATTTAAGCTTACCAGCACTCGCATTCAAAAGTTATTGAAGGCTGATTTCAGAGGTTTTCTAAAATCCAGTGGCTGGATTCATCTGATTTATGCTTAATTTTAATGATTAATTCGACTGTATTTTACTATTAAACCACTGGATTATTAAAATTTCGACTGGATTATTGATCCTTAACTATATGAAAAAACACTCTTTTGCTTATATCCTCCGGATTTATAGCTGGCTCACTGCCAAACCAAGACAAATAATGATTATTCACTATAACTCATTAAACGAGTAGCTTAGAGTCGCCTGGAGGTGGGTGGTTGAATAGCTGTGATAAATTTTAGGAATTTTCAAGATGGGCGAAACCCAAAATTGGCTTTTTGAAAAAATGTCGAAATCCGCGGCAACTTTCGAAATTCAAACCTTTCCCCGTCCATAACTGAATAATGGCCAGTAGAAATGTGAAGACGAGAATATCTAGAAGTTAATGGCACCCGAAATCGAAAATTTGGGTCTTCAGTTTTGACCCTCAAAAATGCTTTTTGGCTTAAGCCAAAGCACTGGATTATAGAGGTCAGACCGGTATAATACTATACCAATGTTGAAAAATCTCGAGAACGGCCCCGACAACCTACTGGATTTCAAACTGCTCTGAACTTAAAATTAAAAATCACACCAATCTAATCATATTAATCTAATCATATTCAAACTTTGTAAGAGCCGTGATAGTGCCAACCCTTCTTTTTGCATTCTCGATATCGGCTCCCTCAAATTAAGTTAAATTCTGTCCTTTTAAATTTCCTTATTTATCGATATACTTAAAACTTTTTATTAACTTACAAATTCTATGTGTACATACGTTTTGGGGTTTTAAGTCTCGAGGCCATTATCTTCGCTTAATCCACCAAGTATAGCATGAGTTTAAACCTTAACCTTTTAAACATATACTTCAATGTTGCTAGATCTTTTATACCAAGACCTTGATGTGAAGGTATTAGACGTGAATACTGCCTCATCAGCGTGTATGAACTTTATATTATGCTCTTAAGACCTCTGCATTTAATCGAATATATAATTTAAATTAGTCTTATTAAATGGAACATTAAAGTCAATCACTCTCATAATGCGATTGACTGTCTTGTAAGATATTCCGTTCTATTTATCTATGTTCGCTTTAGATTAAGCAGGGATATGAAAGTCAGGAAAATGGCGATGAAACATTACAGCTCTCTAAGCTAGAGAGAAGTAAGCCCAGTATTTAAGAGTCTTATCATTAATAAGATAATTGATATGATGCTGCTAAAATTTAAAAGGTCTTTTAGGCTTTGAATTAAGCTGCTATCTCTTTAAATTTAATGCTAAGAGACAGTGAGACCTCACAGTCTCAGGAGATTTATGGAGCAGTCTTGCTATAGATGTGTATTTAAGAAAAGGTTTGAGTTGATCACTATAATCATCTCCTCCATAACGCAACTTAAACAATAAATCTATATACTCAATGTCATAAACTGACCCCAAACCTCGCATATACTCACTTAAATTACTAATATTTAAACATTTAACCCCTACATAAACCCTATTAAAACCCTAATAAAGTATGCACTAATAGTCTACTTTTACCAATCATAAACTCAATCATACTACTGAATGGGTTTTAGGATTTTGAATAGTAGATACCTTTGAGAGCAGTTTAAGAAGAATGGAAGCTTTTCAGAAGACTTTTGGCGATAGCAAAAGTACATGTCAAGCCCTCTTCACTTTGATTTTAGCATTGGTATCTCTTAAAGTACTCATCTGGTGACATACTAAGAAATCAGGTTTGCAAGTATTTATAAGTTATTATATTTTTGTCTATTTTTGACTTTGAAGCCATTTTTTGTAGTTGCGACAAATTTTTCCACTCAAATGTTGTAAAATGTAATCTAAGTATATAGATGACGCTAAATAATCTTAAACCTTAAAACCCCTTCAGTTGTATGATTGAGTTTTTGATTGATAAAAGTAGACTATTAGTGCATACAGGGTTTTAATAGGGTTTATGTAGGGGTTTAATGTTTAAATATTAGTATTTTAAGTAAGTATATGCGAGGTTTTAAAATATTTCACACAAACATAAGCTTAGGTCATGTGGCAGTTATCTGAATTTTATCTTTCTAAGTTGATGTTTGATTGTTTCTATTGTTTGTTAATTTTCTTAACTTGGATTGATAATAGTTGAGTATGCAAGTTCTCTGAGACCTCCATTTATTTTATTTTGATCGAGATATTGTTTGATTCTCTGCTTAGAATATCTCTCCCCCTTCAGCTAAAGTAATCGTTTCTTGGCATGTCGCTCTCTATTATTATTACTGCTAGAGCCCAGATATCCCATTAAGTGTCTCCATCTCTCCAGTCTTCTCTCTCTGGGAAATATCCATGAGTACCGTATACATTTCCTAATGCAAAGGCTTGCACTCTTTGAGCTCTGTTAAAATCAATAATATAAACTCTAAGAGGTTGAAAGTCCAATATTATGCTCTCTAGCTTTAAGTCTCTATAAAGATAGCCAAGCTTGTGAAGCTCTTCAATACCTCAACTATTTGCTGCATGATCTAGCCAATTTATCTTTGGCATCTATTTTCAGATAAAAATTCTCTGTAAGTCATCTCGAGGAGAGGAAGTCTAAATGCAATATGATCTTTTCCAAGTAGCATATCATCTAGCTTAAATAATATGCTTACACTCTCTAAACTCTGCCTGCTATAGAGTGTAATACTCATTAGCAAATTCCATTTAGAACTTGTCATCAGCAAGGAACTAATTGAATGGATATATTTAATAGGCATATTAGTCATCAGTGATGACTCTCTTCACTACTTTATCCTCAAGAGTGAGGTAGCTTTCAAGTCAAGAATCTATGTCAATAATTTTCAAGATTGGAATCTTCATCGCCTCAATTTTTACCATGATTTTGTTTATCTGAGAGACAGGAAAGTTCTTGACAGCTTTCTTCATTTTTACTTACTTCTATACTTAAACTCTAAGAGACTCGGCAGGATTTCTTGATCTTCTTTTTTTATAGGAATCTTTTTCCAGTAGGTTCATGAATAAAGATAAAACTTTGATTGTGCTTTTTCTTTAAGTGCACTTTGAGGTCTCTTGTATGAGGATATGGCTTCTCACAAAACTCACAGATAATACAAACTTTATTAGGAGTCAAATTTTAAGGTTTAAACTTAATTAGGAGCATATTAAATTTAAAATGTTTAATAACTTTACTTCCAAATTAAGTTCAAACTTGATTTGGAGGACCTCCTAGAGAAACAAAACTTCATAAAGAGTATTTTAATTTACTAAAATTTAAAATATACTCATAAAATATGTCAACTTACAGCCTTTTATGGTGATTTAATTTATTAACCTTTCAGCAAAGAAATCCCCAGAGTGTCTTATAATATCGATCATTTATTTTTCAAAATTAAAAGTTGCATATAATAATAAAAAAAAATAAAATTAAATTTATAAATTTTCAGTATTATTAGAAATATGGGTTTTAATAAACTTACTAGATTTCTAAACCTCTCATCTATTTTATGTTTGTTTTTCATTTATAAACAATGTTATTGTCATGAATTTTATCATTTTACTTAATAATCACTTAGATATTTCATCTGTAATATTTATCTCTACATGAGTTTGAATTTTTATATGTGGTTGTAGTTTTACTATGTAATTAGCGCGAAAGTTCTTATTACTCAATTTTTTAAGGTTTATATGAATATTCCCTAACTTATCATAAACATTTGTGATTTAACTAATTTCTTAGACTTAGCTCAATAAGAATCTATTTAGAGGGAATAAAAAGAATAATAGTAATAGAATTATAACTAATCACTCATATAAAAGACACTAAGATGCTATCAAATATTGCTGTTTCACATTCTCCATTAATATAATTTAAGATGTAATTTAATTTACTAATTTATTATTCATGGCAGGTATCTGTATTTAAAATTCTTGAATTTCCTATTGTTTCGTATTTTATCAATAGTATACCTAGGTAGGCTTTATCATTATTATAATAAAATATATCAGGCAATTAAAATGAGCGCTAACCTTTTGAGAAGAGCGGCATTACTTGGATCAAACCAATAAAAATTACCATTCCATTAACCAAATAAAGTTGAGACCAGAGACGCTTGCACTCAGTGGGAGCCTACATATGACACTTTTGACCAGTCAACCTTTTAGATTGAAATATAAATTAAGAAGGAGGTCATCAAAGAGGCTGCACAAATTGAAGAGGAGGTTAAATAACCGACCTTAGAGAATTAAATTTTACCAGCAAAAGTTGACTTTTAATGCAAAGAATACAATAAAGTTTTCCTCTACAAGTCAACTTACAAAAGACATTTGAGAGATTTACACAATCATTTGCCTAAGCTATATCTCAAGCATCAAAAGAAGGATTTGACCTCCTAAAATAATTAAACATTATTAGGAGCAATTTAATGGAGATCGATTGATAAAAATGGAAATCAATCTGTGAAACTTGGAGCAAGTTTTTCAATGCTTCTCCGCATATCATTTCAAGCTTTAACTCCAGTAGATCCTCCCTATTTAGTAGTAAGATTTTAATAAACTTAGAATGGATATCCATAATTTTAAATTTAATTAACATTTCTAGAAAGAGGAAGCAAGATGGAGTCTATGAATGAAGAGAATTTAATCTCAAGATTTAATAGGAAAATTTCGAAGTAAAAAGGGACCTCTATAGATATTTGGTATAGCAAGTTAACTTCTTAACTAAGATTAATATTTTCATGATAGTTGGATTGTTCTTACCAACCCAGGAAGGAACTAAAATCTCTTTTTAAAAGCTTTGCTAAGAGAAGATAAAAAAGCATTTAAGACTAATGAATATAGCATTGATTGAGTTTAATCCACAGTATTAACTTCTGCTAAAGCATTAAATGGATAACTAAATAATGAAATAAAGATGATAGAGATACCTAACTACCCTGAAATATCAGTGACAAATCTCTATTTTGATGCTATGAGTGATCCTGATGTTGCTCTCTACCTTCCATCAAAGCTGCAACTGTCTAATAAGATGCTAGAGAGAAACTTCTTCTTCGGTGTTCTTGCAACTCTGAAACCTGAGTACTTAAATGAAGTTATATAAGAAGCTCATAAGAAACGCTACAGCATCTCTCCTGAAGAATAGAGAAGCAAGGATTAAAAATAAGCGACACCTGGCTCTAGGAACTACAGAAGCATCCATTCATCTCAAGTAAGCTTACCCTTCTAACTTTATAGAAAAACCTGGAACTGCTAAATACTTGATGAAAGAGCGCAGCAAGTTAAACAGAGAGAGAAAGTCTCAAGTAAAGCATGAATTGAGTAAGAGACTCTTCAAAGATTTCTAAAAGCCAGACGAGATGAACATAGATGCAAGGACTGGCACTAAGAGAAGAAACATGGCCACAAGCAAGCCTTAAGAGGAAGAAAAGAAAGAGAAGCCAAATTCATTTACGGGCAAATTTATAGTGTGAACTTATTCATTCGTTTAAATCTAAAACTTATTTATATACACAAAATCTCCCTTCTCTTGCGCACACTTTAGCTTTCTCATCACTGACTCTTTTAGCAGCACTCTTAATAAAATCAACTGTATCTATCTTCAAGTCGAGCATCAAGTGATATAGTAGAAGTTTCTTGTAGTGGCCTTTCAATAACCCCCAATATGATTCAATTCCATTGAACTGAGGACTGAAGGGAACATTAAATACAGGTGTTATGTTTAGCCTTTCATATTCTTTCCTTGAGTCTTTAGTTTTATGAACTGACAAGTTATCAACGAATAGAATAATCTCTTAGTCAGCGTACTTGTCTCTGAGTTATTGCAAGAACTTTGCATGATTCTGTCTTAATTGAGCGAGGGTTGATAACATAAGGTTCGAGGCCATTATCTTCACTTATTCCACTAAGTATAGCATGTTTTTAAACCTTAACCTTTTAATCATATACTTCAATGTTGCCATATCTTTTATACCAAGACCTTGATATGAAGGTATTAAACGTGAATACTGCCTCATCAGCGTGTATGAACTTAATTTATGCTCTTAAGACCTCTGCATTTAATCGAATATATAATTTAAATTAGTCTTATTAAATGGAACATTAAAGTCAATCACTCTCATAATGCGATTGACTGTCTTGTAAGATATTCCGTTCTATTTATCTATGTTCGCTTTAGATTAAGCAGGGATATGAAAGTCAGGAAAATGGCGATGAAACATTACAGATCTCTAAGCTAGAGAGAAGTAAGCCCAGTATTTAAGAGTCTTATCATTAATAAGATAATTGATATGATGCTGCTAAAATTTAAGAGGTCTTTTAGGCTTTGAATTAAGTTGCTATTTCTTTAAATTCAATGCTAATAGACAGTGAGACCTCACAGTTGCAGGAGATTTATGGAGCAGTCTTGCTATAGATGCGTAATTAAGGATAGGTTTGAGTTGATCACTATTATCATCGCACCCATAACGCAACTTAAACAATAAATCTATATACTCAATGTCATAAACTGACCCCAAACCTCGCATATACTCACTTAAATTACTAATATTTAAACATTTAACCCCTACATAAACCCTATTAAAACCCTAATAAAGTATGCACTAATAGTCTACTTTTACCAATCATAAACTCAATCATACTACTGAATGGGTTTTAGGATTTTGAATAGTAGATACCTTTGAGAGCAGTTTAAGAAGAAATGAAGCTTTTCAGAAGACTTTTGGCGATAGCAAAAGTCCATGTCAAGCCCTCTTCACTTTGATTTTAGCATTGGTATCTCTTATAGTACTCATATGGTGACAAACTAAGAAATCTGGTTTAAAAGATGAGCTAAAATAACCATGATCTGTAGCTATTAACATCTAGATGAGTTGTCTAAAGCTCTGTGTAGATGAAAGAAGATATACCTAGATTTGGGATATTGGCATTGCCTTTTTATAAATAGTGTTATTTCTCAAGAATTTTTTAACCCTTCTTA
>ARYC01017784.1:0-20797 GCA_000711775.1 Oxytricha trifallax
TGTCTTATAATATCGATCATTTATTTTTCAAAATTAAAAGTTGCATATAATAATAAAAAAAAATAAAATTAAATTTATAAATTTTCAGTATTATTAGAATATGGGTTTTAATGAACTTATAGATTTCTAAACCTCTCATCTATTTTATGTTTATTTTTCTTTTATAAACAATGTTATTGTCATGATTTTATCATTTTACTTAATAATCACTTAGATATTTCATCTGTAATATTTATCTCTACATGAGTTTAAGTTTTTATATGTGGTTGTAGTTTTACTATGTATTTAGCTCGAAAGTTCTTATCACTCAAATTTTTAAGGTTTATATGAATGCTCCCAAACTTATCATAAATATTTGTGATTTAACTAATCTCTTAGACTTAGCTCAATAAGAATCTATTTAGAGGGAAAAAAATATTAATAGTAATAGAATTATAATTAATCACTTCTATAAAAGACACTAAGATGTTATCAAATATTGCTGTTTCACTTTCTCCATTATTATAATTTAAGATGTAATTTAATTTACTAATTTATTATTCATGGCAGGTATCTGTATTTAAAATTCTTGAATTCCCTATTGTTTCGTATTTTATCAATAGCATACCTAGGTAGGCTTTATCATTATTATAATAAAATATATCAGGCAATTAAAATGAGCGCTAACCTTTTGAGAAGAGCGGCATTACTTGGATCAAACCAATAAAAATTACCATTCCATTAACCAAATAAAGTTGAGACCAGAGACGCTTGCACTCAGTGGGAGCCTACATATGACACTTTTGACCAGTCAACCTTTTAGATTGAAATATAAATTAAGAAGGAGGTCATCAAAGAGGCTGCACAAATTGAAGAGGAGGTTAAATAACCGACCTTAGAGAATTAAATTTTACCAGCAAAAGTTGACTTTTAATGCAAAGAATACAATAAAGTTTTCCTCTACAAGTCAACTTACAAAAGACATTTGAGAGATTTACACAATCATTTGCCTAAGCTATATCTCAAGCATCAAAAGAAGGATGGCCCTCTAAATAATTAAACACTATTAGGAGTATTTAATGGAGATAGATTGATAAAAATGGAAATCAATCTGTGAAACTTGGAGCAAATTTTTCAATGCTTCTCCTCATATCTTTTCAAGGTTGACCTTCAGTAGGTCCTCCCTATTTAGGAGAAAGATTTTAATAAACTTAGAATGGATATCCATAATTTTAAATTTCATTAACATTTCTAGAAAGAGGAAGCAAGATGGAGTCTATGAATGATGAGAATTTAATCTCAAGATTTAATAGGAAAATTTCGAAGTATAGAGGACCTCTATAGATATTTGGTATAGCAAGGTAACTTCCTAATTAAGATTAATATTTTCATGATAGTTGGATTGTTCTTGCCAACCCAGGAAGGAACTAAAATATCGTTTTTAAAAGCTTTGCTAAGCGAAGATAAAAAAGCATTTAAGACTAATGAAATATAGATATTGGTTTATCCCATGTATTCAAAATTCTGTAAAGATTTAAAATGATAATAATAATGAAATTAGGATGATAGAGATACCTAACTACCCTGAAATATCTGTAACTAATCTTTATGATGATGCTATGAGTGATCCGGACGTAGCTCTCTACCTTCCATCAAAGCTACAGCTTTCTAATAAGTTACCAGAGAGAAACTTCTTCTTCGGTGTTCTTGCAACTCTGAAACCTGAGTACTTAAATGAAGTTATACAAGAAGCTCACAAGAAACGCTACAGCATCTCTCCTGAAGAAAAAGAGAAGCAAGGAATAAAAATAAGCGACACCTGGCTCTAGGAACTACACAAGCATCCATTCATCTCAAGTAAGCTTAGCCTTCTAACTTTATAGAAAAACCTGGTACTGCTATATACTTGATGAAAGAGCGCAGCAAGTTAAACAGAGAGAGAAAGTCACAGTAGCATGAATTGAGTAAGAGACTCTTCAAAGATTTCTAAAAGCCATACGAGATGAACATAGATGCAGGAGCTGGCACTAAGAGAAGAATAATGTGCCCAAGCAAGCTTCAAGAGGAAGAAAAGAAAGAGAGCCAAATCCCTTTACGTGCAAATTTAATATGTAAACTTATTCATTCGTTTAAATCTAAAACTTATTTATATACACAAAATCTCCCTTCTCTGACGCACACTTTAGCTTTATCATCGCTGACTCTCTTAGCAGCACTCTTAATAAAATCGACTGTATCTATATTCAAGCCGTGCATCAAGTGATATAGTAGAAGCTTCTTGTAGTGGCCTTTCAATAACCCCCAATATAATTCAATTCCATTGAACTGAGGACTGTAGGGAACATTAAATACAGGTGTTATGTTTAGCCTTTCATACTCCATCCTTGAGTCTTTAGTTTTATGAACTAAAAAGTTATCAACGAATAGAATAATCTCTTAGTCAGCGTACTTATCTCTGAGTTATTGCAAGAACTTTATGTATTATACGGTCTTTATTGAGCGAGGGTGGATAACATAAGTCTCGAGGCCATTATCTACGCTTATTCCACCAAGTATAGCATGAGTTTAAACCCTAACCTTTGAATCATATACTTCAATATAGCTATACCTTTTATACCAAGACCTTGATATGAAGGTATTAAACGTGAATACTGCCTCATCAGCGTGTATGAACTTAATATTATTAGTAATAGCCCTCTGAATTTAATCGAATATATAATTTAAATTAGCCTTATAAAATGGAACTTAAAGTCAATCACTCTCATAATGCGATTGACTGTCTTGTAAGATATTCCATTCTATTTATATATGTTCGCTATAGATTAAGCAGAGATATGAAACTCAGGAAAATGGCGATGAAACATCACAGATCTCTAAGCTAAAGAGAAGTAAACCCAGTATTTAAGAGTCTTATCATTAATAAGATAATCGATATGATGCTGCTAAAATTTAAGAGGTCTTTTAGGCTTAAATTAAGCTGCTATCTCTTTAAATTCAATGCTAATAGACAGTGAGACCTAAAAATACCAGGAGATTTATGGAGCAGCCTTGCTATAGATATGTAATTTAAAATAGGTTTGAGTTGATCACTATAATAATCGCACCCATAACGCAACATAAACAATAAATCTATATACTCACTGTAATAAACTGAGCCCAAACCTCGCATATACTCACTTAAATTACTAATATTTAAACATTAAACCCCTACATAAACCCTATTAAAACCCTAATAAAGTATGCACAAATAGTCTACTTTTACCAATCATAAACTCAATCATACTACTGAATGGGTTTTAGGATTTTGAATAGTAGATACCTTTGAGAGCAGTTTAAGAAGAAATGAAGCTTTTCAGAAGACTTTTGGCGATAGCAAAAGTCCATGTCAAGCCCTCTTCACTTTGATTTTAGCATTGGTATCTCTTATAGTACTCATATGGTGACAAACTAAGAAATCTGGTTTAAAAGATGAGCTAAAATAACCATGATCTGTAGCTATTAACATCTAGATGAGTTGTCTAAAGCTCTGTGTAGATGAAAGAAGATATACCTAGATTTGGGATATTGGCATTGCCTTTTTATAAATAGTGTTATTTCTCAAGAATTTTTTAACCCTTCTTAACTTTTTAAATTTGGTTTTTACTGTTATTTTGATCATATTTGCAAGTATATATAAATTATTATTTTTTTAACATTTTTTGTCTATCTAATATCGTCAAAATATTTTTTCTGACTATCCCTCAATCCTTTTTTTCCGATAGTTTCTAACTATACCATTTATATATTATAATTTGAAGCTTATTCTTCGAAGAATATTTCTTATTTATATGAATATCTAAGTAGTAATTTTCTATGAATTGCAGCAACTTATTTATGGAAGCATATATAAATTTATCCATATAATAGAACTTTAATTTTATCTTTTAAATTATGTTATTAACTATTCCTTTTTCATCGTAGTTATCTCTTTATCGATATTACCATAAATAGGTATTTGTTTAATGTTGATTTTATAGTAAATTATTTTCAATAATATACTTCGATTACTCAAGTCTTAAGAATTCATTAACTTTTTTTTAGAAGTAATAATATTTTTTTTGATTTCTACTTCCAATTTATATTAATCTATTTTTATTTGTTGTATGACATTATAATGGGTCTTGAAAACATGTGATTCACAATTTATTAAACCTTGGCTTTTAATAATTTATACTTCTTTTGAGCACTTTAGCAATTTATTTCCTCAATGTTTTTCATATATGGTTACATTATAAAAAGATTCTAGTGATAATTGTCTTTATAAGTGTTTTTTATTCCCTCTCAATATTTTCCTCACTGCTAGATTTCTTTGAATAAGTTACTTAGAATCAAATAATTTGTTTACTCATGACAACAAATCTCTTTGTTATCATGCATTTCATTTGATTTTTTTGGTTCTCTTTAATTCTCGTTTTTATTTAAAACCAAATCATTTATGCATATCATTTTTTCTAGTCTAAAAATGTTTATTTAATAATATTTTTAGATGCTTTTGCCAAATGTCTTACAATAATTGAAAAAATTATGATGTTTATTTATATTTGATATTCTATCATATGCATTTGTTTGGAGATGTTTTTTTTCAAAATTGATATTTGGCAATTTATTATTTTTATAATAACATATATTTTATTATTAATTAAATGTAGTTCATTAAAGCATTGTTATTATTTGTAATGTAAGTTCCTATGATATTTTTATGTTTAAAATTCTATCAATTATTAATTAGTTAGATTAATAAATAATTAAATTTTCGAATTTATTATTAATTAATTTTATTTCAAAATTCTATGAATTATTTAATTTATTTTCATTATTTTACCTAAACATATATTTAATTATTTGAATATATATATATATATATATATATATATAAAAACATATTATACTTCATTAATATTACATTATTCATATATTATACATTAAAATAATAATTTTATTTTTTTCAATAAATTTTATATTTTAATTGTAAACCCAATTGATTGAAGTTAAAAATGAGAGTTGAGATAACATTGAATCTATAATAATTCAATAAATAAAAGAATAATTGATAAATGCTTAATATTATTTGATTAAGTTTACAACGAACTAAAACAATTAAAAGTGAAAATAGATTATATCAATAAACAAAAAAGAATTAACCCTGTCATGACTTTAAAGGATATTGAATTATACCTCACTTCTATAAATGGTGACCTTCCTTTGACATTTCATTACCAAAGGTCTTCAGGGAGATACCATTGAGTCAATATTACTAGCATGGAGCCTTTAAAGCATGGGTGGAATGGAAGAGGGTCGTAGAGCCATCGATATATTTGCGATAACTGTAACACCATTACGAGCTTAACATCACATGCCTGCCACAAAGCATCAATGGATATGCAGGGCCCATTGATAAGATGGTCGTCTATTGCAAGAACGACAGCGTATGCTAAGCTGTCCTTAGTGTATTTTGAGTTAAAAGAGCATGATGTGGCAAATTCATTAGAGCTTAGACTGTTAGTTTATAAGCTAGGACTGAAAGATTAGTAGTGATTGAGAGGATTACATTCGCTGTTCCATTAGACGGGGTACATGCATACGAATACTCGCAGTTAGACACTCACTTGGACAATTATATTTTGGAACTTAAAGCAACTCACGAATGGTTTTAAGAAGTATAAAGTCAAAGAAGCCAGAAAGCCACTCTATAATAGAGGATGTGCCGCTAAATACTTTAATAGGCATTCCTGGTAATCCTGAAGCACGCAGTTGAGCTCCTCTAGTCAAATAGAGTATTCACCAAGGTCATGCCATCGCTCACATGGGGAAAGCGCACTGGTCACTTGAAGAAAGGAGCAACAAGCAAGAGAGATTCTCATGAAATACATTAGCATAAATCGTTAGCATCACAAATACATCAAGGAAATGTGCAAAAGGCGCTCTATCAATGTCATATGGTGGTCCACGAAAATAAGGATGCTCAATTTTCTTTCGCTTTAAGACAGTTGTCTAAGTCGGAGATTCCAACTCCTCATATAATTATATTGAGAATCGCTTGGTATCCTGATATCGCCTCATCCTTCCTTGTTATCATTTACAATAATGTTTCACTAAATTGCTTTAGAAACCAATGTAAAGGCCAAGCTCCAGCATGTGAAAATTCAATGGGGTGGAGAAAAACGTAGGGTGTTATTAACGATGTAGCGGCAGAATAGCACGAGAGAAGAAAAGATAACGAAAACAACTACAGAACAGGCTGCATGGTTGACAATGAGTAGGCGAAATGGCTGAGGCGGCTTCAAAAGACAAGTCGAAGATGGCAGATGCTTAGAAGGAAGACCTTGAAGAAGTTGATCAGAGTAGCAATTAAATTGAGAGACCCGTAATAGAGGAATCGTAGGAGCAAAGGATGAGCTCGGAAACATTTTGAAACAAAGAAGCACAAATGAGGTTATATGACTCAGCTGAAAAGTATAATAAAAAAAAGACATTGTCGCTTAGCTCAAGAGAAGTCTAAGAATATAAAAAAATGGAAACCACATAAATGAACTCCAGAAAATATACAGCAATACACATAAAAAAGTAAATGAGGTAAAATACTAATAAATATACTCTGATTTTGCATTCATAATTAAGATTCATATGCTTTTAATTTTTATTCTACATTATATAAAATAGTTATATTTATATAAATCATTTATTTATATCATTATCTGTAAGAATAATAAACTTATATTCTATAACAATAATAAAAATATTAATAATATTAATAATAATGCTTGTTCAATTAATATATTAATTTATATATTTAATATTAAACAGATTATTTTGTTTATCATTTTTTTCTAATTTTATAAATCTCCTCGCTATCAATTAGAAAAGTGTCACTTTCCAAGTCGATATTATGAAAACATTTCATATGAGTTTAATTTACTATCCTATCAGTTCAAATTTAATAATTATAGAGATATTTATTTTATGCTTCAACAATATGTTTGTTGTTTGTTATTCGAAATTAAAGAATGTATATAATTCTTATGATACTCTATTGGCTTCATAAATTTGATTTAAATAGTATCTTAATTAAGTTATATTTAACATTTATTATCTAATAAGAATTGGGTAATATATCAATTGCCATTCTATTGAGTACTTTTTAAAACACAAATTTGAATGAATTTTTTTGATAATTATACTTTTATATAAGAATTAAAGTGAAATTATGTTAAAGATGTTTAAGTAGATGAAGGACCTTGGTGTTAGTAAAAATAAAATATGAATAATATATGTCAAACATGGAAATATAAATAGGCAACTTTCTTTCAAGATAATGAATTACGTGAGAAATATACCTCAATTTAAATAGACAAACTAAGCCATTTATAAAATCAAAATAAGCAAGGCTTTTGATGTATATAAATATATTTAGTTTACATTTACTTAAAGTAGGATTCTTATTAAATATATATAATACACAAAACTTACCTGATACTACTAATTTACATAATTTTATGGGATTTTATTTTAGTCATATTAACCTATATAGACGATGCTTGAAAAAAGAATTCAAAAGCCCTTAATTTAAAGAGTAAATCTCAATAATTGATGATTTTTATTTTTATTGATAGTAATTATAATTATAATAATGATGATAATTTGATCATATTGAGATCTTTTGAGACCCCATTTCTAAAATATATGTTAATATATAAGGTTCAAGTCCTTATTAAATTAAATTTGACTTGTCTTCTTTAGGTAATTTCACAAACCTTTGCATCCTTCATAGTAGAATACAATTCTCCTTAATTTTTTATGTTGTCTAGTTGCCAAGTATAATTGTTGAAGTTAGTGTAGACTTTTTTTTGGCTTTTCTAAAGTTTGTTTCATCAACCTGTTAGCTTAGTTTTATAATTCCTATTCTGAGTTTAAGACCATCTATACAAAATTAGAGAGCTCCTACTATGTCTTCTGGGATGATTTATTATCTGTTTTAGGAAATCTAAATATTCTTGAGATAATTCCTTATGTCAATGTTAGTATGGATAGTCGACATTAAACTGTTATTCCTAGGATTGCTGGTAGTTTATCAATCCATTCTTTCATTAGTTTAGGGTATTGGATTATCTTCCCATGCATATATGTTTACAGCTAGAGAACATAATTCTTTAATGAGTAAATCATTGTTATTTCATAGATTTGGAGCAATAATTTATTATTAGCTAATTTTCTAATTAATGTTACCTATAATTATTTCAGCTGGGATGTTGTCTGTTTTTTGTAAGAGCACATCCATAATTTAGGCAATGTTTTTAACAGATTCACCTGGAAATTCTAAAACTTATCTTTAGATTAGTGAGAAGAAATGTTTATAGGTGACTTTATCTTTAATAATATGTATGTGTGCTACGTAGTATCATGCCGATTAGTTAATATGTAGTGATTTTTTTAAAAGGTGAAATTTTACTGATCTATTGTCATGGGGTTATTTAATATATTTTATGATTATATTAAAGCAGTGCTTTTTTTAGATTAGACCAGGGTAATTGAATAATGAAATATTTGTTCACTATATCATTAGGTTTAGCGAGATGTGATATATCTCAATATTTATTCTACTCTATTCTAGGACATATATATGATGTAGCATTATTATAGAATTGATTTCTGTTTGATTGAAGTCAAGGGTCAATGCTGTGTTATTGATATTGTATTTAGAATTTTTCTTAAGAAGTACTTGTCAGAATATGTTCTTCTCTCATTACCAATTATCTTCCCCTTTTGATAAGAGACGTCAGTGACATCCTTTTTTATATAGTAATCCTCATAATTTAGTATGTCATTGATTAGCCAAGAGAGGTCTTGGATGGGGTTTGTAGATATTGAAACTGGCCTTCTTTTTAATTCTGTAGCTCTTGTTTTTCCTAGATTAGAAGAAGAAGCTGATAATTCAGGACTAGTATATAATCGCCTTAGTTGTATGCTAAGCATTAGAAGTATACTTTTGGATGAGCTTGATTTAGGTCTTGTTAAGAATAATAGATCTATTGTTTTCTCTTCTAAGATACCTCAAGAGATGATTTCTAACTTAGTTTCTTATTGTTACTAGTAGTGAAGGGCCCTAGTGTTTAAAAAATGTTTGGTCTAAGTGCGTCAAGTATATGTATAATTGTGTTAACCTTAGTTCCACGATAAATCAGTGATAATTTAAGAATTAATATTTATTAATTGTAGTTTTGTTTAAATAATAAACTAATAGTTTATTTGCAGTTATTGAAAAATTAAGGGAGGAACTTTGAATCTATGTCACATTTCTTTTCTTTATTAAATAAACCCCAAAACCCCAAAACCCCATAGATCAAATTTATAAGTTATGGTTGAATGGTTTTAAGTAAATTAAAGTAAGTAAGCAGTGACGTTATATAATACAACTATTAATCATATGTAATTATTTTCTAATATCAAAATGAATTTCTTTGATTCATTGTCGAACAAATAATTTTTGCCCAAAACATTAACAAATTTGACTTACTAATTCTAAGCATTGAATCTTTAGATTGTTTAAGAGGTTTCTTAGTCTGAAATTTATGATTAGCTTCTAATACCTTGCTTTGATTCTGTTTAACTTAACTTCTATTATTAACCATTTTAGTTATTTTAGTTATTGAACTGTTCCATGTTGATTTTCAGATCGGCTTTTTCAAGTGTAGTAATTCTGCTATTAAATTGCTTAATACTATTGTTAACTATGTCAAAATTGTTATTCATTTATTTTAGATGCTCAGTACAAATGCCATTTACTTATTCTATAATTCTTTTTGAACTTAATTGTTAATCTTTTTATTTATCTTCGATTGATTTTTACGAAAGAGTTATTTGGTTTTCAACTTTGTTTTACTTATCTTATAAACTATCAAATTAAATTTTATTCTCATCTATTTGTCTTTTCAGGCCATTATACAACTCAGTAAATCTTCTAACATGATTTGCTAGCGCATCTTGAGACACCACGCCAATAGTAGGTGACAGTTCTTTAATGTCTGCTACAAGGATCTAAAAAGCCTTGTAGATTTCTTCCTTTCCTTCGATGACAAGTTGCTCAATCATTAAGAAGTCTATTTTATCAATTTTAACTTATAAGTCCAGTATTTATTCATTATTCTACTAAATTATTTAGTTTATCTTGTCATCTAGTTCACCCCCTATTATTTCAGGAATTTGAGTTAGCAATTACTCTCTCATAGCTTTCATTGCTTCATTTGTTAATCCTGTAAATTATTTACTTATTACTTGTTCTATCTAATTCAATTCAGGAAAAGTTGAATCTGAAATAGACAAAAATTCTTCGGTGTTTGTATGTAGTTATTATGAGTCCAAAGATTGAAACCCAGAATTAGCCTTTAGATCACCTTGTGTTTGATCTTAAGAATTCTTTGATATCGAATCAGGGCTTTGTTTTAGGATTTTCCCCTTACTTTTCTAGTTACTTTTATTCTCTTACTTTTGCTACACCTATTTTTGGGCAGTCTATTTCAAGGGAGTATTTCATCTACTTTCGCTCTTTCTTGAATTTAGAGTTGTTATTAGCCAATTCCTATGTTTATGTAGGACTTCCTTTTAAAATTTTGTTTAGAGCTGAATTTTAACATCCCTGTAAGTCTTATTCCCAAGTATGTCTTACTATTTCAGATATTTCAAAATTTTAGTTTTTTCTTCCTCATTCTTTAATTACACTAGCTATTCTTCATTGAAAAATTCAGCTGTGTAATTTGACTCTTCCTAATCAGAATTACTTTTTAAACTCTTTTTATCTGTTTAGGGGTTTTGTCTATTTTATTTCTTACTCATGCTTTTATTTAATTTAGGTTACTTTTTCGTTTGCTTAAATAATAATCTTGGTTACTAATTATGGTAACTGTTATTTTTAGTAGTCTCCTCTTGAATTATTACTAGCTAATTTTGGAAACATAGTACCTTGATTAATAATAGACTTTAATTAAATTGATTAAAATTTTAATTTTAATATTATTGATGGTCATAAATAATTTAATTTGATCAAAAGTATTATAAACTATAACAACTATAACAAACTCTAACAACTCTAACAAACTCTAACAAACTATAACAAACTATAACAAAAAAATAAATCAAAATTAATATCGAATCAATTAAAACTACTAATGCTTGTTTTAACGGGTAAATCAATATATAGCTATAAAAAAGTCTTTAATTAGATACTTAAAAATATTAAGTAGTTAGTTTGCTTAAATGACTGTAATTATTTGAACAATGATATCAATTGAACTAAACTTTGCAAATTTGCCTTGCATGAAATTTTTAATCAAAATTTCTCAATTCCACAATGTTTATTTCAGTAATTATTTTGATCATTTTAAGGGGTATATTTTGATATCATATTACATTCCTCCTTTTTAAAAAACTATGGTCTAACTAACTAAATTACATTTTTCAAACATGTCTGAAGTATTAATTTTTCATTACTAATTTTAATTGATAAAGTATAAATTAATAAGTTTTACTTAAAAGACTTTTAATTCTTAGTGATAAAGGTCTTAATTTAATTAAGTTGAATTATTAACTTCAAATCATAAACTCAGTATTCTATTAGATAGGGTCAATGCCTTAAACATTCCCTTGACCATCAATTACCCCTTAGTCGTGAAGTTACATGACAAGGGACTTATAGTTGAGCAGATCGTCAATTTGGTTCTTCATCATGCCCATTTCATCTCTCACCCTCTTTTTTTAGTCCAGAAACTTCCTCTTGCTAATAATGCTATTTGACTCATTAATTTTCTCTTCCTCTTATATTGTTTGTCTGGCTTTCCTTTTGGTACTTTACTTGATCAGATATGCAGATCTCCCCTTATGAACTACAAAACCTCAATGATAAAAAAAATATTACCACTATAGTTAAGAGAGCCATTCAAAGCCGAAATGAACTCAGGCTTCATATGCACTAATGAGTTCTACGATTAGTCGAGTCTCTTTCGTCTGTCTTATTTAGCCTTTAAAATCATTTCATTTATGCCTTGAGTATCGAGAGACAGTAAGACATCAGTTATCCATTTCTTATCGAGATGGAGCCAATCTGCTTGATCGGGAAGATATTTAAGCAAACTGGGCTTTTAGAGTGCATACTCTAGAAAATCTTCCCCAGTTAACCCCTCAATCTAAGGCATAGCTGCAACCACCACATCACACCTTTTCAAAAACTATAAGTATTACTTTAACCAAAGTTTACCTCTTTCTCACCAGTCAATATACTCCTGAAAAAATAAATATTTGTACAGTTGACTTTTGGTAAATATGCTCCACATTCTTGGCACAAGAAGTCATACAATTCCTTTTTACTGCCAATTTTTTCTCTGACTTAATTTACATGAATTTGTTGAAGCTGGTTGTTCATTTCCATTTCTTATTATTTTTTGTCTATATTCGAAATCAGGACTAGTTTCAATATGAAATATATTAATTAATAATAAATATTTTAGTAATTATTACTTTTAGGAGAAAATGTAAACTATTTTAGTTTATATAGAAAACTTTATTAAAGAAAAATTTCTCACTATAGTTATTTAACTCTGCTTTATTATAGGGAGCAATATAAGAAGTTAGGGTTTCAACAGGATGATATTAGAAAATATTTCCGGCTAACGAATACACACGAAAGCAGTGATGAGTAAGATGATGGTAATCAGTAATTCGAGTAATCTGAATAAGTCACTCAGGATGACTCAAAACCATTATCACAATCAACCCAGTTGATTTATTAGGCAATTTAAACCCCAGATAATATTATGATATATCAAGTTACCTGAGATTCAATTTTTAAGCTTGAGGAGACTTGTGCAAAGTTGATTGTCGATTAAGTCTACTCAACAATAATTTTAGACCCAAAAAAGATTGTGAATACAAATTAGAGTGAAAACACTCTAATTGGGGGACTAACTTAATAAGAGATTCTCACACTTAAAAATTAAGTATTTATCCTCTAAAATGAAGATGAGTTTATTTCAAGCTCAAACCAATCATAGTTCAATAAACCTTCAGATTTATTTAAAGAGGCAAGTCTAAATAATTTCTAGTAATTCTTGAAAAGCTAGAAAATTCTTGTAAGTAAAAATAGCTATTCCTTATCTATTAAAATTTTAATTTTAGAACTAGAAATAACATGGAAGGGAGATTT
Organism: Oxytricha trifallax; assembly: GCA_000711775.1. NCBI lineage: Eukaryota > Ciliophora > Spirotrichea > Sporadotrichida > Oxytrichidae > Oxytricha > Oxytricha trifallax. Next base: position 13,208 of record ARYC01017784.1, read on the forward strand.
AATCAAATATTGAGTCCAAGAAGGAAATGAGAAGAGCTTAAATATTATTCAGTTAAAATGGGTGCCAAAAGTAAAACCTAATCAAAAGGCTAAAGATTACTAGATACAAACTTTAAAAAATTCTTTCAAACTAAGATGGCCCTTGCTCGATTGTTGATAATATCAGCAAATTAAAAAATCGCGGTTTAGTGTCATGCATTTAAACAATTGTAGAAGGAATTCATGCTTCTGGGGATTAACTTAAATCACTAAAGTAATTATAGAATCTAATTCAAGAAAAGCTTAACTGTATATTATCTTGCTCAAAATTAAGAAGAATATTAAAAAGCAGCCTAGGATATAGCTTTAAAAAGGTTTACCAAATTGATACAAGAACAAATTCTATAAATGCTTACTCTACAGATAAATAGCTGCAAAATTTTACATTGAATAGCTTTCATCTCAGAGGATATTGATTAACATTGATGAGAGCAGTCTTCAATAATAGAAATATCAGTACAAAAGTTGGAGCTAGAAATTAAAGAAATTATTCAGACTAGCTAGTGAGAATGTATGGAGTAAACATTATAGCAGCAATTGGAAGTGATAACTCATTTTGTTTTTCATTAAATATTGGGAGGACAAATAGTGAAACATTCTACAACTTTTTACTAAATCTCATTTCTCATCTGGATAGTAAGAGACATGGATGGAGAGCTGACACGATTTTACTTTTAGACAACGCAACCTATCATCGAAGCCTTTACATAACAACAAAATTCGACTACTTCAAGTCCCTGTTATGTACTTGGGCCCATACTAGTTTGATCTAGCCCCTATCGAAAATGCTTCTCTTTCATAAAAAGAAATATAAGGTTCAGAAAATAGAAAGATGATTAAATTTCATTCTTAAAGGATTTAGGCTAAGAAATGTCTAATTTCGACTTTGGTTGGGCTTAGTCATGTTTTCAAGCAAGTCTAAGAAATGCACTAAAGGCATTAGAACTATAAAAGATTTGATTGTTTCACAGTAAAATCCTATTTCACAATAGTAAAGATGAGTTGGGTAGAAATCAAGAGATAACATTCAAAGTTAATGAAAAGTTTGTCAAAATAAGAATTATAAGAATTAAACAAGACCCCAAGGATCAAATAATCATTATAGAAATGTTGAAAGGGTTTTGACTTTTGATAAAAAGTTATCATTAAATACACTAAAAGGTAAGTTACATCGAATAAAACATTTTTTCATTTATTGAGGCTAATAGATTAGAATTAATTTCATAAAGCATTTTAATTTAAAGTCTTTAATGACTATAAAATCTTAAATAAGAATGACTTATAAATTCTTAAAGTTTTTATTCATAATTTTTTTAAAAAAATTTACCCAAATTCAATTAGTCCACTTGGTAAATTTTATAATTTAATTTATATTGTTTATTTAAACTAATTTAATAATCCGCTGAGGGTCTGCGGATTTGTGATTCCGCAGACCCTCTGCGGAAAATAAGAATAATATATATTTTATGATTAGTATATATTCATTAATTTAATTCAAAAACTTGAAATTCCTCATTTCATATTTTGTAAATCCGCAGAGGGTCTGCGGAATCATGAAACCGCAGACCCTCTGCGGAATTTTATTGAAATTATAAAAAACTCTATGTAATTTTTAAATTATACATACATTAAAGTTTTGTTAATTTTCTTTTTTTATTTTAATATAAAAGTTAAAGCTTAATAACATTAAGCCAAATTCTTTGCTTTATAATAATGATTACAGTTTCCATTAGTCTTTAATTAACACTTTATTTAATTATTTTGGGAAGATAAATTTAATTATTCAGTTTTTTTTAAAAAAGAGCTAATTTAATATTTTAGTTTTATAAGAAATAGTTAAATTCCTATTCTTTTAGAAATATGAAATTCATCATATTAATTTGATTTCTTTACATTTTAATATCTGTTAGTTTAGGTTAAAACAAAATATAAAAATAGCTTATTTAAGTAAAAAAATATAGTCTATGATTAATATACTAAACTACTTATACAAACTACATATGTAAATAATTAAATACTGATACTTATCTTTGTCTTTAAATTTAAGTTTTTTACATCAATTTAAAATATAATTAGCTTAAAGCTAACCAACTAAATGGATGTCTAGATAAGCATGATAATTATTAAATAAAATCTTCATAAAATTATTTATAGATACTTTGCCTAATTAGGGCCTAATTTGTAACTAATATACAGTCCGCTTAAGATTTTTAAATCAATGACGCGATCTAAATCCTTGTTGGCAAAATACTTGAAGAAAAATTTTGAATAAAAGAAATTTCAATATACATTTGACTTACTATGAATTAATTTATAGAAAATAGATTAATTAGACTTTCTTGAAAATCTAGAAAAGAAAATATAATTAAGTCAGAAAAAGAGGATTAAAAATATAAAATTTTTTAATCAGTAATCCAAGGACATTGACTTTCAAATTCTTTAATTTAAATTCAATCATTAATTTATAATTTTCAATAAAAAGCTAAATAGGTTCAATTATTTTGATTTAAAAACTTATAATTTCAAAATTCTATTAAAATTTTATCTTATGGGGTTTAATTAATTTTTGTTAAATATAAGCCATCTTAAGTACAAATGTGCAGCAGTCTATAAAGCAGGTCAATTTTTTAGAAATTAAAAGCGTGACTCTTTGCACATGTCGATCTTTTTCTAATCAGAGTTTTCATTAAGTTCAATACATTATTGCAATCAATTTTTTGAAATTATTAATATGTGGGAGAGCGTTTTAAACGAAAAACATTTATTTGGTAGATTTTATTGTTAATTATACCTTCTCTTTTCCCGATTCATTAGTATTCTAGCAATATACAATAAATTTATTTACTAAAAAAAGTTAATATTTAAAATGAATATTATTGTATTATGTATTTATTATTTGGACCTTGAGTAAGCCAACCTGATATTAGATCTATCATCTAAATCATGTTGCTAGTCGATTCTCAATAACTTTGAATAAATTAGAATCGAAGCAGAAAGCGATAATCATGTAATTTTTCGGGCCGCAAGGTGTTAAATCGACTATCAAGTGTCATACAAGACTTGTAAAGAAGTAAATGCATAAATTTTTAACAAGAACACTATATTCACACATATTTTTTTTATATTTTATAAAATTCTTTAATATTTTACCTATCTTTTATTAGTTTTTTTTTTATTGTCTTATCTATTCTATCTTATTTTTATATTCATATTATTTTGAATATTTTTTTATTTTATTTTTTGAATATTTCCCTTTTTTTAAATATGATGAAATTCATGTTATAATACATAAATATATTTTTAATTTTTTAATTATATAGTTAAAGTCGCTTTTTTTTGTTGTATTTTTTTTGAAATAAATCAATAATAAATATATATTTATATATTATTTTAGAAATACATTTGAATTTATAAAATTTTATTTAAAATAATTTTTTTTAAATCAAAATCGTGACAGTTAAAGTTGTCCAATTTAAACAATCTATGGCATATTCGATAGAGAATTCAAAATTAGCTGGACTTTGTTATCTACGGTACTATTTAATCACATCCCCAGAGCGAGTTAAATCGACTTTAATGTGAGGCTTTTATTTAATGAATTTAGATTTGCTTGATTTAGTCGAATTACCTCGCTCAGGTGATATGATAAAATAGTGTCGCCGATAATAAAGTCCAGCTAATTTTGAATTCTCTATTGAATATGCCAAAGATTGTTTAAATTGGACAACTTTAGCTGCCACGATTTTGATTTAAAATAAATTAATTTAAATAAAATTTTATAAATTCAAATGTATTTCTAAAATAATAATTATTAATTATATTTGTTTATATAATCGGGGGTCAAAAACTATTTAAAATGGCAATAGATTTTTTAAAAGAATATTTAATTCCCTCTATTTTTTGTTACTTCAGATTACATTTATGAAGAATAAGTGAAAAAATTTATTTTAAAATGTAATTTTTAGGAAGTTTACTAGAATACTTATTATAATAATCAGAATATGAATTAAAAGAGCGTTTCTTTCTCTAGGCACTCTTCTTAAGATAGTCGAACATTTCCTTCTTGTTTTCGTTAAATCTCTAATCTGTTCAGTTAGTGCGAGTTGTCTTTCTTGTGATACACCGGCTCTTACTTGGTTATTCCTCTATAAAAAATAAAAATTAGATATATTTTTTGTAACTTACATTTTTTGAGTCTAACCGCTCCATCAGTGTTGATCTCTATAGGTTTCCATTATCTTAATATTAATTTCATTTTAATTTATAGATTTCCTATTATAAATTGTAATTGCACATGAAAGTTATACCTTCATAATTTATTTCTCTAACGATTGACAGAGCAGCAGCTCAATATATGTTTTTGAGAATTTCCTTTTTTTGCTTTTATCATTTGCATTTAAGATAAAATATCATGCTTTTTGTTTTTCTTGTCGCTCAACATATATTATTGATAAAATACCAAACAATAGGAATTATGAAATCATCAAAGTTGCTTCCTCCTAAAAAGTAAGTTCTATTAAGAATTAAGATAAATCTAAAAAAGAATTTTTGAGGTGCCTTGAGCTTCTAGAAGAAGCTGACCTCCTCCACAATTTCTTATTTAATACTTACATTCATTTTTCTGTAAAATTCTAAAAAGACTTACCTTGTTTCTTCTAGGACTTAAAAAGTTTAGCGGGAAGCAATTTTAGTGAATGTTTTAAAAATCAAAACTGCCATTATTTTAAAATATGTAATTTTAATCACTATTAAAAAATGAAATAAAATAGGTTTTAAACAAAGTAATTATATGATAATAGTGAGATTTTTTCAAGTTTATATAAAAATATTTTTCTTAATATGTTAGAAACATATTAGTTTTACCTATCATATGTGAAAATGTAAAAGATATTTAGTTCTTAAAGCACTTATTTGATATTTTTTTCAATTATTGAGAATTCTCAAAGTTAGAGTATCTCTGATTGAAAATCCTATTTAAAAAAGCGGTATTAATATTATTGAATTTTATCAGAGTTTTTTATTAATTGATATGTATGAAATAAAATAAAGTGATAAATTAAGATAATTATTGTTACTTACAGATTTATTATAAAGCAGATGTGTTGCTTAGCAAGAGAGGTTCTCGATTCTCCATTTAGTTTTTAATTAAATTAAAGTATAATTTTGAAATATATAATTCTAATCTGTTATTTTATTATTAATCGCAATTTTTTAATTTCAAAAATAAATGATCGTAGTAATAATTAATACTTAATTTTTTAATGTTTTGATAATATATTTGAAAGTTTTAAGCTGTATTACTTGAGTATTTTGAATTATTTAATTTAATATTCAAAAATCGTTTGTTTTTAATTTCATGCAAATAAACTTTGACACCAGTAGTTAAAATCACTATAACGAACCAGATTTTCTGTCGATACTTATGCTCAATAATTATGAAATTAGCTTTGACTTATTAATCAAATATTTTTTAAGCTTAGGAGTAAGCCTATACAGATATAAACGAGCTATTAATATACTTAAAATGCTGGATAGATATAAATTAATATATTACTTTATTTTATAATAGATTTTAGAAGAGTGCTAGATTTAAGATCAATACATTTTAAGTCTTATTATTTTGTATAATATTTAATTTTTCAATTTATTTTAGAGGTCCATAACATTAGCTGTACAAAATAATATCACACGGTGAAAGAAAATATAAAAAAAAGTGTTTTTATATGTCTAAAAATTAATTTCCTTACAGCTATAAATAATAAAAATAATGTCTAAAAATATTAGCATCAAGCAGGGATGCTATATTATGTTAATCACCTTCAAAGTTTTGATAAATTTTTTGGAAAATATAGAATTATAACAATTAGATTAACAATATTAAAAATAATAAAAAATGTCTGATCATAAAATGCAGTGCCACTCAATAATAATGTAAGTTACAAAAAACACATCTAAAATTATATTTTTTATAGGTTATACCGGGTAAGAGTGGTTGTGGCTCTTAAAAAAGATTTCACAATAGGCTCCAACGATTTGATCAAGGAAGCATAATACTAATCTGAATAAGATGAAGTTCAATGTATTGGAAAAGATGAAACTGATTTTTGAGATTTCCATTTTCATTTGCTTTAAAAACTATTGTTATTATTGTTAATCTTATTGTTAGAATTCTCTATTTTCCAAAAAATATTATAGTAAACATATTGGTAGAATAGGATTTCAAAAGTTCCCAGAAATTATTCAAGAAAAGTGTTATGGTTATTATTCATTATAAAGAATTATAAAAAATAAAAATATTACAATTTTTGACTATAGATTACTCAATAACTTTAAATAAATAGTTTCATGCAAAAGGAAATTTACAAAATAAACCTTTGAACAACGGACATATATTATGTTGATAAGCAAATGAACTAAGATATTATCAATTACAACATGCATGTAATAGATTTAATTATTCTTTGATTTTTCCATAAAAAGGAACGATATTTTATCAATAAAATTGCAAAATACCCTACATTAATAATAGATTTATAAGTATATTCAATAACTTTTAAAAAATTTACTTATAATCCATGTTAATGTTGATAATGATTTTATATAATTAATAATTTAACTTAATAATCATTCGAAATTAAATTCTCAAATTAAGTTACACATAAAAACTTATTCCTGTTATTCATAATTGAATCATAGATAGTTTTTTAAAAAATCCTTAATAAATTTATAGATTAAAGACGGCCTTCTTTAAACAATAAAATATGTGTGAATATATTAAATTCATTGATGAATTATTATTAAATAAATTTTATAAGGTACTATAGATTTCCTTTTATTAACATATTCATTCTATTAAAATTAATTATTGATTTGTCTATGTTTGAATCCTTATTTGCATTATATATTAAGTGTAAACAGCTAAATTGAGAAATTTAGTTACATAAAGATTTTTAATAAAAATGCTTAATATTTATTATTAAATCTTCTAAATATGTATTATTAATCAATAATTTTTCTAGTTGTCTTTTAATATTTTAATATCAAAATCAAGGCACTCTCAAAAGTATATATAACTTTTAATTTCTTAAAATTTACAAAATAGCAAATATTACCTAATATTAAGAAAACAAATATCAATAATTGATTCGCTTTAATTAAAAACATTCCCATTTTAAATTTATTGTCATTACTATAAAAATCTTATAGATAGAGATAAATAATAACTTTAGGTAATATATAATTAATCAGATTCCATTTAAATGTGCGATATTACTTGGAGTTGCCACCAGGTGAAGATTTGAATTCCATATTGAATAGCTGATAAGTAAGTCTGGAGACTTAGGAAATTTGCTGAGAAATGGAGGTTTTGCCTGGGTTTAGAATCACTTTAGCTTCTTGGAAAGATAAATCGGATAGCTTGGCTGATTGTTGTATGGACTGTGGTAAAGAAATCCACATGAGTCCATGATTTTCAAGAAGACGAGGATCTTTGAGGGGATCTGGGTTCTAAAGCTAAGAATTATTCCTAGGTCCCGATTTTAGAAACGTCCT
>ARYC01017785.1:0-10782 GCA_000711775.1 Oxytricha trifallax
TGATTGCTTAAAAGAATTTTTTTTAGGATAAAATATATGAAAAGACAAAGATAATTTCTAAATTGACTCTCTTAAAGTGCTCATGTTTTTATTGAAAGTGACTTTATGATAGGAACGTATTGTTTTTTAAGTCTGAACTTTTGCTTTTTTAAACATTAATGCTATCAAATTTTATAACACTATCAACAATTAACTATTGTCGTTACAAATTGCATAAATTGATGTGTTTAAATTAAATTTTAGTTTACTCAAGAAGTTAGTAATCATAAAATTTATTAAATAAATCAAATCTATTATAATCAAGCTTAAAGATTCTAACCGGTTCTTAAGTTTGAGTGCTTTTTTTTCAGTTAGGACCAAATATATCAATATATAAGTTCGAAAAGAATAACATCATTCTTTTTATGCTTTTATCAAAAGCTACTATGCATAACAAGCCCCTTATTCAATTTCTCCTATCATTATAAATCTTTCATACAGTGGTTTTAGGGTTGGTCTTAGCTTAAAGTTAGAAAGTTATGATCAATTTTCCCTCAATTGATCACCAAAAAATCCTAAACTTTAAAAAATAAGAATAAAAATATATCATATTTCTGTTTGATTGATTTCGCTGAGTAAAATTAAGCAATTCATAGACTCTAGTGAACAACTATGTTACAGTATGATGTGCATTTTTATAATCTTACCATCATAATTGATGCATTGACATTTACGATAGAATCTCGGCAGTCTTTACTCAACGCAAAGATCGCAATCCATTCAAAATTGCAAAGGAAAATTAAATAGTAAGATCTATAAAAGTAAATGAATGTTATCATTTTAAAAGTCGACTTTCGGCTGGAGCCATTGCTGCAAAGCGCATTAAAACATAACTACTCTTGGTCGTCATATTTTGAGTGTTCATAATCTCGGTTTTAAAAGCACTTTGCAATGATACCAGTGTTGTTTTGTAGAATTCTATGACAAAGTTTAAAATTAAAACTTTAACTCTGCATATAATGTTTGATGTATTGCGCATAGTGGTTTGATTGCTTAAAAGAATTTTTTTTAGGATAAACTATATGAAAAGACAAAGATAATTTCTAATTTGACTCTCTTAATGTGCTCATGTTATTATTGAAAGTAACTTTATGATAGGCAAGTATTGTTCTTTTAAGTCTGAACTTTTGCTTTTTTAAACATTAATGCTATCAAATTTTATAACACTATCAACAAATAACTATTGTCGTGACAAATTGCATAAATTGATGTGTTTAAATTAAATTTTAGTTTACTTAAGAAGTTAGTAATCATAAAATTTATTAAATAAATCAAATCTTTTATCATCAAGCTTAAAGATTCTAACCGCTTCTTAAGTTTGAGTGCTTTTTTTTCAGTTTGGACCAAATATATCAATATATATGTTCGAAAAGAATAACATCAATCTTTTTATGCTTTTATCAAAAGCTACTATGCATAACAAGCCCCTTATTCAATTTCTCCTATCATTATAAATCTTTCATACAGTGGTTTTAGGGTTGGTCTTAGCTTAAAGTTAGAAAGTTATGATCAATTTTCCCTCAATTGATCACCAAAAAATCCTAACTTTAAAAAATAAGAATAAAACTATATCATATTTCTGTTTGATTGATTTCGCTGAGTAAAATTAAGCAATTCATAGACTCAAGTGAACAACTATGTTACAGTTTGATGTGCATTTTTATAATCTTATCATCATAATTGATGCATTGACATTTACGATAGAATCTCGGCAGTCTTTACTCAACGCAAAGATCGTAATCCATTCAAAATTGCAAAGGAAAATTAAATAGTAAGATCTATAAAAGTAAATGAATGTTATCATTTTAAAAGTCGACTTTCGGCTGGAGCAATTGCTGTAAAGCGCATTAAAACATAACTACTCTTGGTCGTCATATTTTGAGTGTTCATAATCTCGGTGTTAAAAAGCACTTTGCAATGATACCAGTGTTGTTTTGTAGAATTCTATGACAAAGTTTAAAATAAAAACTTTAACTCTGCATATAATGTTTGATGTATTGCTCATAGTGCTGTGATTGCCTAAAAGAATTTTTTTTAGGATAAACTATATGAAAAGACAAAGATAATTTCTAATTTGACTCTCTTAAGGTGCTCATGTTTTTATTGAAAGTGACTTTATGATAGGCACGTATTGTTTTTTAAGTCTGAACTTTTGCTTTTTTAAACATTAATGCTATCAAATTTTATAACACTATCAACAAATAACTATTGTCGTGACAAATTGCATAAATTGATGTGTTTAAATTAAATTTTTGCTTACTCATGAAGTTAGTAATCATAAAATCTATTAAATAAATCAAATCTTTTATCATCATACTTAAAGATTCTAACCGGTTCTTAAGTTTGAGTGCTTTTTTTTCAGTTAGGACCAAATATATCAATATATAAGTTCGAAAAGAATAACATCATTCTTTTTATGCTTTTATCAAAAGCTACTATGCATAACAAGCCCCTTATTCAATTTCTCCTATCATTATAAATCTTTCATACAGTGGTTTTAGGGTTGGTCTTAGCTTAAAGTTAGAAAGTTATGATCAATTTTCCCTCAATTGATCACCAAAAAATCCTAAACTTTAAAAAATAAGAATAAAACTATATCATATTTCTGTTTGATTGATTTCGCTGAGTAAAATTAAGCAATTCATAGACTCAAGTGAACAACTATGTTACAGTTTGATGTGCATTTTTATAATCTTATCATCATAATTGATGCATTGACATTTACGATAGAATCTCGGCAGTCTTTACTCAACGCAAAGATCGTAATCCATTCAAAATTGCAAAGGAAAATTAAATAGTAAGATCTATAAAAGTAAATGAATGTTATCATTTTAAAAGTCGACTTTCGGCTGGAGCCATTGCTGTAAAGCGCATTAAAACATAACTACTCTTGGTAGTCATATTTTGAGTGTTCATAATCTCGGTTTTAAAAAGCACTTTGCAATGATACCAGTGTTGTTTTGTAGAATTCTATGACAAAGTTTAAAATTAAAACTTTAACTCTGCATATAATGTTTGATGTATTGCGCATAGTGGTTTGATTGCTTAAAAGAATTTTTTTTAGGATAAACTATATGAAAAGACAAAGATAATTTCTAATTTGACTCTCTTAATGTGCTCATGTTATTATTGAAAGTAACTTTATGATAGGCAAGTATTGTTCTTTTAAGTCTGAACTTTTGCTTTTTTAAACATTAATGCTATCAAATTTTATAACACTATCAACAATTAACTATTGTCGTTACAAATTGCATAAATTGATGTGTTTAAATTAAATTTTTGTCCACACACGATAGAAAACCCTACTTTCGATTTCCTCAACTTGTCCGTATCAAGACGATCATGCTCCACTCTTGTTACTCAAGAAGTTAATAATGATAAAATTTATTAAATAAATCAAATATATTATCATCATACTTAAACATTCTAACCGGTTCTTAAGATTGAGTGCATTTTCCTCCAAGTTATGACCAAATATATCATTATATAAGTTCGAAAAGTGTAACATCATTCTTTTTATGCTTTTATCAAAAGTTACTATGCATAACAAACCCCTTATTCAATTTCTCCTATCATTATAAATCTTTCATACAGTGGTTTTAGGGTTGGTCTTAGCTTAAAGTTAGAAAGTTATGATCAATTTTCCCTCAATTGATCACCAAAAAATCCTAAACTTTAAAAAATAGAATAAAAATATATCATATTTCTGTTTGATTGATTTCGCTGAGTAAAATTAAGCAATTCATAGACTCTAGTGAACAACTATGTTACAGTATGATGTGCATTTTTATAATCTTACCATCATAATTGATGCATTGACATTTACGATAGAATCTCGGCAGTCTTTACTCAACGCAAAGATCGCAATCCATTCAAAATTGCAAAGGAAAATTAAATAGTAAGATCTATAAAAGTAAATGAATGTTATCATTTTAAAAGTCGACTTTCGGCTGGAGCCATTGCTGTAAAGCGCATTTAAACATAACTTCTCTTGGTCGTCATATTTTGAGTGTTCATAATCTCGGTTTTAAAAAGCACTTTGCAATGATACCAGTGTTGTTTTGTAGAATTCTATGACAAAGTTTAAAATTAAAACTTTAACTCTGCATATAATGTTTGATGTATTGCGCATAGTGGTTTGATTGCTTAAAAGAATTTTTTTTAGGATAAACTATATGAAAAGACAAAGATAATTTCTAATTTGACTCTCTTAATGTGCTCATGTTATTATTGAAAGTAACTTTATGATAGGCAAGTATTGTTCTTTTAAGTCTGAACTTTTGCTTTTTTAAACATTAATGCTATCAAATTTTATAACACTATCAACAAATTAACTATTGTCGAGACAAATTGCATAAATTGATGTGTTTAAATTAAATTTTAGTTTACTCAAGAAGTTAGTAATCATAAAATTTATTAAATAAATCAAATCTATTATAATCAAGCTTAAAGATTCTAACCGGTTCTTAAGTTTGAGTGCTTTTTTTTCAGTTAGGACCAAATATATCAATATAAGTTCGAAAAGAATAACATCATTCTTTTTATGCTTTTATCAAAAGCTACTATGCATAACAAGCCCCTTATTCAATTTCTCCTATCATTATAAATCTTTCATACAGTGGTTTTAGGGTTGGTCTTAGCTTAAAGTTAGAAAGTTATGATCAATTTTCCCTCAATTGATCACCAAAAAATCCTAAACTTTAAAAAATAAGAATAAAAATATATCATATTTCTGTTTGATTGATTTCGCTGAGTAAAATTAAGCAATTCATAGACTCTAGTGAACAACTATGTTACAGTATGATGTGCATTTTTATAATCTTACCATCATAATTGATGCATTGACATTTACGATAGAATCTCGGCAGTCTTTACTCAACGCAAAGATCGCAATCCATTCAAAATTGCAAAGGAAAATTAAATAGTAAGATCTATAAAAGTAAATGAATGTTATCATTTTAAAAGTCGACTTTCGGCTGGAGCCATTGCTGCAAAGCGCATTAAAACATAACTACTCTTGGTCGTCATATTTTGAGTGTTCATAATCTCGGTTTTAAAAAGCACTTTGCAATGATACCAGTGTTCTTTTGTAGAATTCTATGACAAAGTTTAAAATTAAAACTTTAACTCTGCATATAATGTTTGATGTATTGCACATAGTGGTTTGATTGCTTAAAGGTTTTTTTAGGATAAACTATATGAAAAGACAAAGATAATTTCTAATTTGACTCTCTTAAGGTGCTCATGTTTTTATTTAAAGTGACTTTATGATAGGCACGTATCGTTTTTTAAGTCTGAACTTTTGCTTTTTTAAACATTTAATGCTATCAAATTTTATAACACTATCAACAAATAACTATTGTCGTGACAAATTGCATAAATTGATGTGTTTAAATTAAATTTTTGCTTACTCATGAAGTTAGTAATCATAAAATCTATTAAATAAATCAAATCTTTTATCATCATACTTAAAGATTCTAACCGGTTCTTAAGTTTGAGTGCTTTTTTTTCAGTTAGGACCAAATATATCAATATATAAGTTCGAAAAGAATAACATCATTCTTTTTATGCTTTTATCAAAAGCTACTATGCATAACAAGCCCCTTATTCAATTTCTCCTATCATTATAAATCTTTCATACAGTGGTTTTAGGGTTGGTCTTAGCTTAAAGTTAGAAAGTTATGATCAATTTTCCCTCAATTGATCACCAAAAAATCCTAAACTTTAAAAAATAAGAATAAAAATATATCATATTTCTGTTTGATTGATTTCGCTGAGTAAAATTAAGCAATTCATAGACTCTAGTGAACAACTATGTTACAGTATGATGTGCATTTTTATAATCTTACCATCATAATTGATGCATTGACATTTACGATAGAATCTCGGCAGTCTTTACTCAACGCAAAGATCGCAATCCATTCAAAATTGCAAAGGAAAATTAAATAGTAAGATCTATAAAAGTAAATGAATGTTATCATTTTAAAAGTCGACTTTCGGCTGGAGCCATTGCTGCAAAGCGCATTAAAACATAACTACTCTTGGTCGTCATATTTTGAGTGTTCATAATCTCGGTTTTAAAAAGCACTTTGCAATGATACCAGTGTTCTTTTGTAGAATTCTATGACAAAGTTTAAAATTAAAACTTTAACTCTGCATATAATGTTTGATGTATTGCACATAGTGGTTTGATTGCTTAAAGGGTTTTTTTAGGATAAAATATATGAAAAGACAAAGATAATTTCTAATTTGACTCTCTTAAGGTGCTCATGTTTTTATTGAAAGTGACTTTATGATAGGCACGTATTGTTTTTTAAGTCTGAACTTTTGCTTTTTTAAACATTAATGCTATCAAATTTTATAACACTATCAACAAATAACTATTGTCGTGACAAATTGCATAAATTGATGTGTTTAAATTAAATTTTTGCTTACTCATGAAGTTAGTAATCATAAAATCTATTAAATAAATCAAATCTTTTATCATCATACTTAAAGATTCTAACCGGTTCTTAAGTTTGAGTGCTTTTTTTTCAGTTAGGACCAAATATATCAATATATAAGTTCGAAAAGAATAACATCATTCTTTTTATGCTTTTATCAAAAGCTACTATGCATAACAAGCCCCTTATTCAATTTCTCCTATCATTATAAATCTTTCATACAGTGGTTTTAGGGTTGGTCTTAGCTTAAAGTTAGAAAGTTAGATCAATTTTCCCTCAATTGATCACCAAAAAATCCTAAACTTTAAAAAATAAGAATAAAAATATATCATATTTCTGTTTGATTGATTTCGCTGAGAAAAATTAAGCAATTCATAGACTCTAGTGAACAACTATGTTACAGATTAATGTGCATTTTTATAATCTTATCATCATAATTGATGCATTTACATTTACGATAGAATCTCGGCAGTCTTTACTCAACGCAAAGATCGCAATCTATTCAAAATTGCAAAGGAAATAAATAGTAAGATCTATAAAAGTAAATGAATGTTATCATTTTAAAAGTCGACTTTCGGCTGGAGCCATTGCTGCAAAGCGCATTAAAACATAACTACTCTTGGTCGTCATATTTTGAGTGTTCATAATCTCGGTTTTAAAAAGCACTTTGCAATGATACCAGTGTTCTTTTGTAGAATTCTATGACAAAGTTTAAAATTAAAACTTTAACTCTGCATATAATGTTTGATGTATTGCACATAGTGGTTTGATTGCTTAAAAGGTTTTTTAGGATAAACTATATGAAAAGACAAAGATAATTTCTAATTTGACTCTCTTAAGGTGCTCATGTTTTTATTTAAAGTGACTTTATGATAGGCACGTATCGTTTTTTAAGTCTGAACTTTTGCTTTTTTAAACATTAATGCTATCAAATTTTATAACACTATCAACAAATAACTATTGTCGTGACAAATTGCATAAATTGATGTGTTTAAATTAAATTTTTGCTTACTCATGAAGTTAGTAATCATAAAATCTATTAAATAAATCAAATCTTTTATCATCATACTTAAAGATTCTAACCGGTTCTTAAGTTTGAGTGCTTTTTTTTCAGTTAGGACCAAATATATCAATATATAAGTTCGAAAAGAATAACATCATTCTTTTTATGCTTTTATCAAAAGCTACTATGCATAACAAGCCCCTTATTCAATTTCTCCTATCATTATAAATCCTTCATACACTGTTTTGGGGTTTGTCTTAGCTTAAAGTTAGAAAGTTATGATCAATTTTCCCTCAATTGATCACCAAAAAATCCTAAACTATAAAAAATAAGAATAAAAATATATCATATTTCTGTTTTATTGATTTCGCTGAGTAAAATTAAGCAATTCATAGACTCTAGTGAACAACTATGTTACAGTTTGATGTGCATTTTTATAATCTTATCATCATAATTGATGCATTGACATTTACGATAGAATCTCGGCAGTCTTTACTCAACGCAAAGATCGCAATCCATTCAAAATTGCAAAGGAAATTAAATAGTAAGATCTATAAAAGTAAATGAATGTTATCATTTTAAAAGTCGACTTTCGGCTGGAGCCATTGCTGCAAAGCGCATTAAAACATAACTACTCTTGGTCGTCATATTTTGAGTGTTCATAATCTCGGTTTTAAAAAGCACTTTGCAATGATACCAGTGTTGTTTTGTAGAATTCTATGACAAAGTTTAAAATTAAAACTTTAACTCTGCATATAATGTTTGATGTATTGCGCATAGTGGTTTGATTGCTTAAAAGAATTTTTTTTAGGATAAACTATATGAAAAGACAAAGATAATTTCTAATTTGACTCTCTTAATGTGCTCATGTTATTATTGAAAGTAACTTTATGATAGGCAAGTATTGTTCTTTTAAGTCTGAACTTTTGCTTTTTTAAACATTAATGCTATCAAATTTTATAACACTATCAACAAATAACTATTGTCGTGACAAATTGCATAAATTGATGTGTTTAAATTAAATTTTTGCTTACTCATGAAGTTAGTAATCATAAAATCTATTAAATAAATCAAATCTTTTATCATCATACTTAAAGATTCTAACCGGTTCTTAAGTTTGAGTGCTTTTTTTTCAGTTAGGACCAAATATATCAATATATAAGTTCGAAAAGAATAACATCATTCTTTTTATGCTTTTATCAAAAGCTACTATGCATAACAAGCCCCTTATTCAATTTCTCCTATCATTATAAATCTTTCATACAGTGGTTTTAGGGTTGGTCTTAGCTTAAAGTTAGAAAGTTATGATCAATTTTCCCTCAATTGATCACCAAAAAATCCTAAACTTTAAAAAATAAGAATAAAACTATATCATATTTCTGTTTGATTGATTTCGCTGAGTAAAATTAAGCAATTCATAGACTCAAGTGAACAACTATGTTACAGTTTGATGTGCATTTTTATAATCTTATCATCATAATTGATGCATTGACATTTACGATAGAATCTCGGCAGTCTTTACTCAACGCAAAGATCGTAATCCATTCAAAATTGCAAAGGAAAATTAAATAGTAAGATCTATAAAAGTAAATGAATGTTATCATTTTAAAAGTCGACTTTCGGCTGGAGCCATTGCTGCAAAGCGCATTAAAACATAACTACTCTTGGTCGTCATATTTTGAGTGTTCATAATCTCGGTTTTAAAAAGCACTTTGCAATGATACCAGTGTTCTTTTGTAGAATTCTATGACAAAGTTTAAAATTAAAACTTTAACTCTGCATATAATGTTTGATGTATTGCACATAGTGGTTTGATTGCTTAAAAGGATTTTTTTTAGGATAAAATATATGAAAAGACAAAGATAATTTCTAAATTGACTCTCTTAAAGTGCTCATGTTTTTATTGAAAGTGACTTTATGATAGGAACGTATTGTTTTTTAAGTCTGAACTTTTGCTTTTTTAAACATTAATGCTATCAAATTTTATAACACTATCAACAATTAACTATTGTCGTTACAAATTGCATAAATTGATGTGTTTAAATTAAATTTTTGCTTACTCAAGAAGTTAGTAATCATAAATTTATTAAATAAATCAAATCTATTTTAATCATACTAAAAGATTCTAACCGGTTCTTAGGTTGTAATGCTTTTTTTTTCAGTTAGGACCAAATATATCAATATATAAGTTCGAAAAGAATAACATCATTCTTTTTATGCTTTTATCAAAAGCTACTATGCATAACAAGCCCCTTATTCAATTTCTCCTATCATTATAAATCTTTCATACAGTGGTTTTAGGGTTGGTCTTAGCTTAAAGTTAGAAAGTTATGATCAATTTTCCCTCAATTGATCACCAAAAAATCCTAAACTTTAAAAAATAAGAATAAAAATATATCATATTTCTGTTTGATTGATTTCGCTGAGTAAAATTAAGCAATTCATAGACTCTAGTGAACAACTATGTTACAGTATGATGTGCATTTTTATAATCTTACCATCATAATTGATGCATTGACATTTACGATAGAATCTCGGCAGTCTTTACTCAACGCAAAGATCGCAATCCATTCAAAATTGCAAAGGAAAATTAAATAGTAAGATCTATAAAAGTAAATGAATGTTATCATTTTAAAAGTCGACTTTCGGCTGGAGCCATTGCTGCAAAGCGCATTAAAACATAACTACTCTTGGTCGTCATATTTTGAGTGTTCATAATCTCGGTTTTAAAAAGCACTTTGCAATGATACCAGTGTTGTTTTGTAGAATTCTATGACAAAGTTTAAAATTAAAACTTTAACTCTGCATATAATGTTTGATGTATTGCGCATAGTGGTTTGATTGCTTAAAAGAATTTTTTTTAGGATAAACTATATGAAAAGACAAAGATAATTTCTAATTTGACTCTCTTAATGTGCTCATGTTATTATTGAAAGTAACTTTATGATAGGCAAGTATTGTTCTTTTAAGTCTGAACTTTTGCTTTTTTAAACATTAATGCTATCAAATTTTATAACACTATCAACAATTAACTATTGTCGTTACAAATTGCATAAATTGATGTGTTTAAATTAAATTTTTGCTTACTTAAGAAGTTAGTAATCATAAAATTTATTAAATAAATCAAATCTATTATAATCATACTAAAAGATTCTAACCGGTTCTTAAGTTGTAATGCTTTTTTTTCAGTTAGGACCAAATATATCAATATATAAGTTCGAAAAGTGTAACATCATTCATTGTATGCTTTTATCAAAAGTTACTATGCATAACAAACCCCTTATTCAATTACTCCTA
>ARYC01017786.1:0-10696 GCA_000711775.1 Oxytricha trifallax
ACTCAAGAAGTTAATAATGATAAAATTTATTAAATAAATCAAATATATTATCATCATACTTAAACATTCTAACCGGTTCTTAAGATTAAGTGCATTTTCCTCCAAGTTATGACCAAATATATCAATATATAAGTTCGAAAAGTGTAACATCATTCATTGTATGCTTTTATCAAAAGTTACTATGCATAACAAACCCCTTATTCAATTACTCCTATCATTATAATTCCTTCATACAGTGGTTTTAGGGTTGGTCTTAGCTTAAAGTTAGAAAGTTATGATCAATTTTCCCTCAATTGATCACCAAAAAATCCTAAACTTTAAAAAATAAGAATAAAACTATATCATATTTCTGTTTGATTGATTTCGCTGAGTAAAATTAAGCAATTCATAGACTCAAGTGAACAACTATGTTACAGTTTGATGTGCATTTTTATAATCTTATCATCATAATTGATGCATTGACATTTACGATAGAATCTCGGCAGTCTTTACTCAACGCAAAGATCGTAATCCATTCAAAATTGCAAAGGAAAATTAAATAGTAAGATCTATAAAAGTAAATGAATGTTATCATTTTAAAAGTCGACTTTCGGCTGGAGCCATTGCTGCAAAGCGCATTAAAACATAACTACTCTTGGTCGTCATATTTTGAGTGTTCATAATCTCGGTTTTAAAAAGCACTTTGCAATGATACCAGTTGTAGAATTCTATGACAAAGTTTAAAATTAAAACTTTAACTCTGCATATAATGTTTGATGTATTGCGCATAGTGGTTTGATTGCTTAAAAGAATTTTTTTTAGGATAAACTATATGAAAAGACAAAGATAATTTCTAATTTGACTCTCTTAATGTGCTCATGTTATTATTGAAAGTAACTTTATGATAGGCAAGTATTGTTCTTTTAAGTCTGAACTTTTGCTTTTTTAAACATTAATGCTATCAAATTTTATAACACTATCAACAATTAACTATTGTCGTGACAAATTGCATAAATTGATGTGTTTAAATTAAATTTTTGCTAACTCAAGAAGTTAGTAATCATAAAATTTATTAAATAAATCAAATCTTGTATCATCATACTTAAAGATCCTAACCGGTTCTTAAGTTTGAGTGCTTTTTTTTTCAGTTAGGACCAAATATATCAATATATAAGTTCGAAAAGAATAACATCATTCTTTTTATGCTTTTATCAAAAGCTACTATGCATAACAAGCCCCTTATTCAATTTCTCCTATCATTATAAATCTTTCATACAGTGGTTTTAGGGTTGGTCTTAGCTTAAAGTTAGAAAGTTATTATGATCAATTTTCCCTCAATTGATCACCAAAAAATCCTAAACTTTAAAAAATAAGAATAAAAATATATCATATTTCTGTTTGATTGATTTCGCTGAGAAAAATTAAGCAATTCATAGACTCTAGTGAACAACTATGTTACAGATTAATGTGCATTTTTATAATCTTATCATCATAATTGATGCATTTACATTTACGATAGAATCTCGGCAGTCTTTACTCAACGCAAAGATCGCAATCCATTCAAAATTGCAAAGGAAAATTAAATAGTAAGATCTATAAAAGTAAATGAATGTTATCATTTTAAAAGTCGACTTTCGGCTGGAGCCATTGCTGCAAAGCGCATTAAAACATAACTACTCTTGGTCGTCATATTTTGAGTGTTCATAATCTCGGTTTTAAAAAGCACTTTGCAATGATACCAGTGTTGTTTTGTAGAATTCTATGACAAAGTTTAAAATTAAAACTTTAACTCTGCATATAATGTTTGATGTATTGCGCATAGTGGTTTGATTGCTTAAAAGAATTTTTTTTAGGATAAACTATATGAAAAGACAAAGATAATTTCTAATTTGACTCTCTTAATGTGCTCATGTTATTATTGAAAGTAACTTTATGATAGGCAAGTATTGTTCTTTTAAGTCTGAACTTTTGCTTTTTTAAACATTAATGCTATCAAATTTTATAACACTATCAACAAATAACTATTGTCGTGACAAATTGCATAAATTGATGTGTTTAAATTAAATTTTTGCTTACTCATGAAGTTAGTAATCATAAAATCTATTAAATAAATCAAATCTTTTATCATCATACTTAAAGATTCTAACCGGTTCTTAAGTTTGAGTGCTTTTTTTTCAGTTAGGACCAAATATATCAATATATAAGTTCGAAAAGAATAACATCATTCTTTTTATGCTTTTATCAAAAGCTACTATGCATAACAAGCCCCTTATTCAATTTCTCCTATCATTATAAATCTTTCATACAGTGGTTTTAGGGTTGGTCTTAGCTTAAAGTTAGAAAGTTATGATCAATTTTCCCTCAATTGATCACCAAAAAATCCTAAACTTTAAAAAATAAGAATAAAAATATATCAAATTTCTGTTTGATTGATTTCGCTGAGTAAAATTAAGCAATTCATAGACTCTAGTGAACAACTATGTTACAGTTTGATATGCATTTTTATAATCTATCATCATAATTACTGCATTGACATTTACGATAGAATCTCGGCAGTCTTTACTCAACGCAAAGATCGCAATCCATTCAAAATTGCAAAGGAAAATTAAATAGTAAGATCTATAAAAGTAAATGAATGTTATCATTTTAAAAGTCGACTTTCGGCTGGAGCCATTGCTGTAAAGCGCATTTAAACATAACTTCTCTTGGTCGTCATATTTTGAGTGTTCATAATCTCGGTTTTAAAAAGCACTTTACAATGATACCAGTGTTGTTTTGTAGAATTCTATGACAAAGTTTAAAATTAAAACTTTAACTCTGCATATAATGTTTGATGTATTGCACATAGTGGTTTGATTGCTTAAAAGTTTTTTAGGATAAACTATATGAAAAGACAAAGATAATTTCTAATTTGACTCTCTTAAGGTGCTCATGTTTTTATTTAAAGTGACTTTATGATAGGCACGTATCGTTTTTTAAGTCTGAACTTTTGCTTTTTTAAACATTAATGCCTATCAAATTTTATAACACTATCAACAAATAACTATTGTCGTGACAAATTGCATAAATTGATGTGTTTAAATTAAATTTTTGCTTACTCATGAAGTTAGTAATCATAAAATCTATTAAATAAATCAAATCTTTTATCATCATACTTAAAGATTCTAACCGGTTCTTAAGTTTGAGTGCTTTTTTTTCAGTTAGGACCAAATATATCAATATATAAGTTCGAAAAGAATAACATCATTCTTTTTATGCATTTATCAAAAGCTACTTGGCATAACAAGCCCCTTATTCAATTTCTCCTATCATTATAAATCCTTCATACACTGTTTTGGGGTTTGTCTTAGCTTAAAGTTAGAAAGTTATGATCAATTTTCCCTCAATTGATCACCAAAAAATCCTAAACTATAAAAAATAAGAATAAAAATATATCATATTTCTGTTTGATTGATTTCGCTGAGTAAAATTAAGCAATTCATAGACTCTAGTGAACAACTATGTTACAGTATGATGTGCATTTTTATAATCTTACCATCATAATTGATGCATTGACATTTACGATAGAATCTCGGCAGTCTTTACTCAACGCAAAGATCGCAATCCATTCAAAATTGCAAAGGAAAATTAAATAGTAAGATCTATAAAAGTAAATGAATGTTATCATTTTAAAAGTCGACTTTCGGCTGGAGCCATTGCTGCAAAGCGCATTAAAACATAACTACTCTTGGTCGTCATATTTTGAGTGTTCATAATCTCGGTTTTAAAAAGCACTTTGCAATGATACCAGTGTTCTTTTGTAGAATTCTATGACAAAGTTTAAAATTAAAACTTTAACTCTGCATATAATGTTTGATGTATTGCACATAGTGGTTTGATTGCTTAAAAGAATTTTTTTTAGGATAAAATATATGAAAAGACAAAGATAATTTCTAAATTGACTCTCTTAAAGTGCTCATGTTTTTATTGAAAGTGACTTTATGATAGGAACGTATTGTTTTTTAAGTCTGAACTTTTGCTTTTTTAAACATTAATGCTATCAAATTTTATAACACTATCAACAATTAACTATTGTCGTTACAAATTGCATAAATTGATGTGTTTAAATTAAATTTTTGCTTACTTAAGAAGTTAGTAATCATAAAATTTATTAAATAAATCAAATCTATTATAATCATACTAAAAGATTCTAACCGGTTCTTAAGTTGTAATGCTTTTTTTTCAGTTAGACCAAATATATCAATATATAAGTTCGAAAAGAATAACATCATTCATTTTATGTTATTATCAAAAGCTACTAGGCGTAACCAACCATTATTCAATTACTCCTATCATTATAAATCCTTCATACACTGTTTTGGGGTTTGTCTTAGCTTAAAGTTAGAAAGTTATGATCAATTTTCCCTCAATTGATCACCAAAAAATCCTAAACTATAAAAAATAAGAATAAAAATATATCATATTTCTGTTTTATTGATTTCGCTGAGTAAAATTAAGCAATTCATAGACTCTAGTGAACAACTATGTTACAGTTTGATGTGCATTTTTATAATCTTATCATCATAATTGATGCATTGACATTTACGATAGAATCTCGGCAGTCTTTACTCAACGCAAAGATCGCAATCTATTCAAAATTGCAAAGGAAAATTTAATAGTAAGGATCTATAAAAGTAAATGAATGTTATCATTTTAAAAGTCGACTTTCGGCTGGAGCCATTGCTGCAAAGCGCATTAAAACATAACTACTCTTGGTCGTCATATTTTGAGTGTTCATAATCTCGGTTTTAAAAAGCACTTTGCAATGATACCAGTGTTGTTTTGTAGAATTCTATGACAAAGTTTAAAATTAAAACTTTAACTCTGCATATAATGTTTGATGTATTGCGCATAGTGGTTTGATTGCTTAAAAGAATTTTTTTTAGGATAAACTATATGAAAAGACAAAGATAATTTCTAATTTGACTCTCTTAATGTGCTCATGTTATTATTGAAAGTAACTTTATGATAGGCAAGTATTGTTCTTTTAAGTCTGAACTTTTGCTTTTTTAAACATTAATGCTATCAAATTTTATAACACTATCAACAAATAACTATTGTCGTGACAAATTGCATAAATTGATGTGTTTAAATTAAATTTTTGCTTACTCATGAAGTTAGTAATCATAAAATCTATTAAATAAATCAAATCTTTTATCATCATACTTAAAGATTCTAACCGGTTCTTAAGTTTGAGTGCTTTTTTTTCAGTTAGGACCAAATATATCAATATATAAGTTCGAAAAGAATAACATCATTCTTTTTATGCTTTTATCAAAAGCTACTATGCATAACAAGCCCCTTATTCAATTTCTCCTATCATTATAAATCTTTCATACAGTGGTTTTAGGGTTGGTCTTAGCTTAAAGTTAGAAAGTTATGATCAATTTCCCTCAATTGATCACCAAAAAATCCTAAACTTTAAAAAATAAGAATAAAAATATATCATATTTCTGTTTGATTGATTTCGCTGAGAAAAATTAAGCAATTCATAGACTCTAGTGAACAACTATGTTACAGATTAATGTGCATTTTTATAATCTTATCATCATAATTGATGCATTGACATTTACGATAGAATCTCGGCAGTCTTTACTCAACGCAAAGATCGCAATCCATTCAAAATTGCAAAGGAAAATTAAATAGTAAGATCTATAAAAGTAAATGAATGTTATCATTTTAAAAGTCGACTTTCGGCTGGAGCCATTGCTGTAAAGCGCATTTAAACATAACTTCTCTTGGTCGTCATATTTTGAGTGTTCATAATCTCGGTTTTAAAAAGCACTTTGCAATGATACCAGTGTTGTTTTGTAGAATTCTTTGACAAAGTCTAAAATTTAAACTTTAACTCTGCATATAATGTTTGATGTATTGCACATAGTGGTGTGATTGCTTAAAAGGTTTTCAGGGTAAACTATATGAAAAGACAAAAATAATTTCTAATTTGACTCTCTTAAGGTGCTCATGTTTATATTGAAAGTAACTTTATGATAGGCAAGTATTGTTCATTTAAGTCTGAACTTTTGCTTTTTTAAACATTAATGCTATCAAATTTTATAACACTATCAACAATTAACTATTGTCGTTACAAATTGCATAAATTGATGTGTTTAAATTAAATTTTTGCTTACTTAAGAAGTTAGTAATCATAAAATTTATTAAATAAATCAAATCTATTATAATCATACTAAAAGATTCTAACCGGTTCTTAAGTTGTAATGCTTTTTTTTCAGTTAGGACCAAATATATCAATATATAAGTTCGAAAAGAATAACATCATTCATTTTATGTTATTATCAAAAGCTACTAGGCGTAACCAACCATTATTCAATTACTCCTATCATTATAAATCCTTCATACATTGTTTTGGGGTTTGTCTTAGCTTAAAGTTAGAAAGTTATGATCAATTTTCCCTCAATTGATCACCAAAAAATCCTAAACTTTAAAAAATAAGAATAAAAATATATCATATTTCTGTTTGATTGATTTCGCTGAGTAAAATTAAGCAATTCATAGACTCTAGTGAACAACTATGTTACAGTTTGATGTGCATTTTTATAATCTTTCCATCATAATTGATGCATTGACATTTACGATAGAATCTCGGCAGTCTTTACTCAACGCAAAGATCGCAATCCATTCAAAATTGCAAAGGAAAATTAAATAGTAAGATCTATAAAAGTAAATGAATGTTATCATTTTAAAAGTCGACTTTCGGCTGGAGCCATTGCTGCAAAGCGCATTAAAACATAACTACTCTTGGTCGTCATATTTTGAGTGTTCATAATCTCGGTTTTAAAAGCACTTTGCAATGATACCAGTGTTGTTTTGTAGAATTCTATGACAAAGTTTAAAATTAAAACTTTAACTCTGCATATAATGTTTGATGTATTGCGCATAGTGGTTTGATTGCTTAAAAGAATTTTTTTTAGGATAAACTATATGAAAAGACAAAGATAATTTCTAATTTGACTCTCTTAATGTGCTCATGTTATTATTGAAAGTAACTTTATGATAGGCAAGTATTGTTCTTTTAAGTCTGAACTTTTGCTTTTTTAAACATTAATGCTATCAAATTTTATAACACTATCAACAATTAACTATTGTCGTGACAAATTGCATAAATTGATGTGTTTAAATTAAATTTTTGCTAACTCAAGAAGTTAGTAATCATAAAATTTATTAAATAAATCAAATCTTGTATCATCATACTTAAAGATCCTAACCGGTTCTTAAGTTTGAGTGCTTTTTTTTTCAGTTAGGACCAAATATATCAATATATAAGTTCGAAAAGAATAACATCATTCTTTTTATGCTTTTATCAAAAGCTACTATGCATAACAAGCCCCTTATTCAATTTCTCCTATCATTATAAATCTTTCATACAGTGGTTTTAGGGTTGGTCTTAGCTTAAAGTTAGAAAGTTATGATCAATTTTCCCTCAATTGATCACCAAAAAATCCTAAACTTTAAAAAATAAGAAATAAAAATATATCATATTTCTGTTTGATTGATTTCGCTGAGTAAAATTAAGCAATTCATAGACTCTAGTGAACAACTATGTTACAGTATGATGTGCATTTTTATAATCTTACCATCATAATTGATGCATTGACATTTACGATAGAATCTCGGCAGTCTTTACTCAACGCAAAGATCGCAATCCATTCAAAATTGCAAAGGAAAATTAAATAGTAAGATCTATAAAAGTAAATGAATGTTATCATTTTAAAAGTCGACTTTCGGCTGGAGCCATTGCTGTAAAGCGCATTAAAACATAACTACTCTTGGTCGTCATATTTTGAGTGTTCATAATCTCGGTGTTAAAAGCACTTTGCAATGATACCAGTGTTGTTTTGTAGAATTCTATGACAAAGTTTAAAATTAAAACTTTAACTCTGCATATAATGTTTGATGTATTGCGCATAGTGGTTTGATTGCTTAAAAGAATTTTTTTTAGGATAAACTATATGAAAAGACAAAGATAATTTCTAATTTGACTCTCTTAATGTGCTCATGTTATTATTGAAAGTAACTTTATGATAGGCAAGTATTGTTCTTTTAAGTCTGAACTTTTGCTTTTTTAAACATTAATGCTATCAAATTTTATAACACTATCAACAATTAACTATTGTCGTTACAAATTGCATAAATTGATGTGTTTAAATTAAATTTTTGCTTACTTAAGAAGTTAGTAATCATAAAATTTATTAAATAAATCAAATCTATTATAATCAAGCTTAAAGATTCTAACCGGTTCTTAAGTTTGAGTGCTATTTTCAGTTAGGACCAAATATATCAATATATAATTTCGTAAAGAATAACCTCATTCTTTTTATGCTATTATCAAAAGCTACTGTTCGTAACCAACCCCTTATTCAATTACTCCTTTCATCTATAAATCCTTCATACACTGTTTTGGGGTTTGTCTTAGCTTAAAGTTAGAAAGTTATGATCAATTTTCCCTCAATTGATCACCAAAAAATCCTAAACTATAAAAAATAAGAATAAAAATATATCATATTTCTGTTTTATTGATTTCGCTGAGTAAAATTAAGCAATTCATAGACTCTAGTGAACAACTATGTTACAGTTTGATGTGCATTTTTATAATCTTATCATCATAATTGATGCATTGACATTTACGATAGAATCTCGGCAGTCTTTACTCAACGCAAAGATCGCAATCCATTCAAAATTGCAAAGGAAAATTAAATAGTAAGATCTATAAAAGTAAATGAATGTTATCATTTTAAAAGTCGACTTTCGGCTGGAGCCATTGCTGCAAAGCGCATTAAAACATAACTACTCTTGGTCGTCATATTTTGAGTGTTCATAATCTCGGTTTTAAAAAGCACTTTGCAATGATACCAGTGTTGTTTTGTAGAATTCTATGACAAAGTTTAAAATTAAAACTTTAACTCTGCATATAATGTTTGAAGTTTCCTGGACTTTTTTAATTTTTAAGGAATTAATTTTCTTAACAACTATCAACGAACTTATGGACATATTTCATTGTTATAATTATACTTAATTTATAATTCAATTTATTAAATATCTCTATAATCATGAGTTCTAAGCACCATCGAAACTCTATCTATTTTCTTAAAAATACCAGAATTCTAAGAACATTAAAATATTTAAGCTGGAATAGATCCAATATATATTATTATGAAGTATTAGAGATGTCGAAAAGCACTCAGATTTATTATACTTTATCTTAACTTCATGAACTTCTCTTCCTATTATAAATAAAAAACCTCTTAAGTAATAATAAGTCCTTAATATATAAAACTTATTTTCTTTTTTGTAAAATTTATTAAATTTTATATAAGTAAAAAAAGTGCAGGGAACTTCCTCGAGTGCAGGAAACTTCCTCCCCCAAGACTAGGAATCAGAGAGAATTAACATAAAAAAGTTCCGCTAAACAATTAAATGGGGTTCAAGAGTAGACTGAAGATTTGGTAATCTAACCCAAGCAAGAGATCAACCAACCACAGATGCAGAGAACTGAGTTAAATGTTCACATTGAAGGATCACCATGCATACAAGCTGACCAGATGAAGTTCATGCACCTTATTGATTTAACAGAAGTTACCTGCTAAGGATTAGACAAGATCATATATGCGAAGAAGGGGTGGTCCCCAATTTCGACCAGACTGGTGACTATTGTCTGTTGCCCTAGTTCAAGTAATAAGATGGAGAAGCATTAAGGAAAAATAGAGTCAAAAATCCAAAATATAATCAAATAATCAATCATTTATTCACGCTATTTTAATATTAATACTTTTAATCTAATTAAAAAGCACGCATCTCGAAATTTTGATCATTTTGAGATACGTGCCAAAAAAATATAATTAAATAAAAACATACAACAAACTTCTAATGATAAATGAAAATAAGTATTTATACAAATTAAAATCAATTTTTAAACATAGTATAGTTAAGATAATATTAGTAAATAGATTTTTTATTAAACATAGAAATTTAAAAATAATCAGTATGATCTATATAACAAATTAAATATATATTTATTTTTAAAGCTTTATAAAGTGAACTTTAACTTTTTGAAAAACTTATTTCCATTTAAAACTAAAAGTAATACTCAAAATGATCAAAATTTCGAGATACGTGCTTTTTAATTAGATTAAAATATTAATATTAAAATAGCGTGAATAAATGATTGATTATTTTATTATATTTTGGATTTTTGACTCTATTTTTATTTACTGGTCAGAAGATTCGAGGATAGAGAGGAATAAGAGGAACCAGATAGTGGGAACTGTGGACAGAGTTGCAACAAGATCATTGGATAACTATAAACGAAGTATGGCATCATGAGGACATTATCACAGGGAAACACATTCAGGAACATACAATGTAGGTCTGCCTAAAACAGGTAGAGGAAGCTCAAATCAATGAACAGAAGATCGTTCACCTGAAATTACCGCCGATAGTCATGAATGAAAAGGGAATTCTTCAACTGGAAAAATCTAACGCTTCAACTAACTGGAAACTTGACAACAGTAGATTTTGGAGAGATTAGGAAAATATAAATTGCGTCCTAATCCCAGTTAGTTGCCAAAGTAGAATCAAGAATTGTATGAACTGGGTAATTTTTGAAAATCACTAAGAACACTCAAATCATGGAAATGTTCGATTCCAGAAAGCAGGTTGG
>ARYC01017787.1:0-13340 GCA_000711775.1 Oxytricha trifallax
TTTGATGTATTGCGCATAGTGGTTTGATTGCTTAAAAGAATTTTTTTTAGGATAAACTATATGAAAAGACAAAGATAATTTCTAATTTGACTCTCTTAATGTGCTCATGTTATTATTGAAAGTAACTTTATGATAGGCAAGTATTGTTCTTTTAAGTCTGAACTTTTGCTTTTTTAAACATTAATGCTATCAAATTTTATAACACTATCAACAAATAACTATTGTCGTGACAAATTGCATAAATTGATGTGTTTAAATTAAATTTTTGCTTACTCATGAAGTTAGTAATCATAAAATCTATTAAATAAATCAAATCTTTTATCATCATACTTAAAGATTCTAACCGGTTCTTAAGTTTGAGTGCTTTTTTTTCAGTTAGGACCAAATATATCAATATATAAGTTCGAAAAGAATAACATCATTCTTTTTATGCTTTTATCAAAAGCTACTATGCATAACAAGCCCCTTATTCAATTTCTCCTATCATTATAAATCTTTCATACAGTGGTTTTAGGGTTGGTCTTAGCTTAAAGTTAGAAAGTTATGATCAATTTTCCCTCAATTGATCACCAAAAAATCCTAAACTTTAAAAAATAAGAATAAAAATATATCATATTTCTGTTTGATTGATTTCGCTGAGTAAAATTAAGCAATTCATAGACTCTAGTGAACAACTATGTTACAGTATGATGTGCATTTTTATAATCTTACCATCATAATTGATGCATTGACATTTACGATAGAATCTCGGCAGTCTTTACTCAACGCAAAGATCGCAATCCATTCAAAATTGCAAAGGAAAATTAAATAGTAAGATCTATAAAAGTAAATGAATGTTATCATTTTAAAAGTCGACTTTCGGCTGGAGCCATTGCTGCAAAGCGCATTAAAACATAACTACTCTTGGTCGTCATATTTTGAGTGTTCATAATCTCGGTTTTAAAAAGCACTTTGCAATGATACCAGTGTTCTTTTGTAGAATTCTATGACAAAGTTTAAAATTAAAACTTTAACTCTGCATATAATGTTTGATGTATTGCACATAGTGGTTTGATTGCTTAAAAGTTTTTTTAGGATAAACTATATGAAAAGACAAAGATAATTTCTAATTTGACTCTCTTAAGGTGCTCATGTTATTATTGAAAGTAACTTTATGATAGGCAAGTATCGTTCTTAAAAGTCTGAACTTTTGCATTTTTAAACATTAATGCTATCAAATTTTATAACACTATCAACATTAACTATTGTCGAGACAAATTACATAAATTGATGAGTTAAAATTAAATTTTAGCTGACTCAAGAAGTTAGTAAGCAAAAATTTATTAAATAAATCAAATCTATTATAATCATACTAAAAGATTCTAACCGGTTCTTAAATTGGAATGCTTTTTTTTCAGTTAGGACCAAATATATCAATATATAAGTTCGAAAAGAATAACATCATTCTTTTTATGCTTTTATCAAAAGCTACTAGGCATAACAAGCCCCTTATCCAATTTCTCCTATCATTATAAATCCTTCATACACTGTTTTAGGGTTGATCTCAGCTTAAAGTTAGAAAGTTATGATCAATTTTCCTCAATTGATCACCAAAAAATCCTAAACTATAAAAAATAAGAATAAAAATATATCATATTTCTGTTTGATTGATTTCGCTGAGTAAAATTAAGCAATTCATAGACTCTAGTGAACAACTATGTTACAGTATGATGTGCATTTTTATAATCTTACCATCATAATTGATGCATTGACATTTACGATAGAATCTCGGCAGTCTTTACTCAACGCAAAGATCGCAATCCATTCAAAATTGCAAAGGAAAATTAAATAGTAAGATCTATAAAAGTAAATGAATGTTATCATTTTAAAAGTCGACTTTCGGCTGGAGCCATTGCTGCAAAGCGCATTAAAACATAACTACTCTTGGTCGTCATATTTTGAGTGTTCATAATCTCGGTTTTAAAGCACTTTGCAATGATACCAGTGTTGTTTTGTAGAATTCTATGACAAAGTTTAAAATTAAAACTTTAACTCTGCATATAATGTTTGAAGTTTCCTGGACTTTTTTAATTTTTAAGGAATTAATTTTCTTAACAACTATCAACGAACTTATGGACATATTTCATTGTTATAATTATACTTAATTTATAATTCAATTTATTAAATATCTCTATAATCATGAGTTCTAAGCACCATCGAAACTCTATCTATTTTCTTAAAAATACCAGAATTCTAAGAACATTAAAATATTTAAGCTGGAATAGATCCAATATATATTATTATGAAGTATTAGAGATGTCGAAAAGCACTCAGATTTATTATACTTTATCTTAACTTCATGAACTTCTCTTCCTATTATAAATAAAAAACCTCTTAAGTAATAATAAGTCCTTAATATATAAAACTTATTTTCTTTTTTGTAAAATTTATTAAATTTTATATAAGTAAAAAAAGTGCAGGGAACTTCCTCGAGTGCAGGAAACTTCCTCCCCCAAGACTAGGAATCAGAGAGAATTAACATAAAAAAGTTCCGCTAAACAATTAAATGGGGTTCAAGAGTAGACTGAAGATTTGGTAATCTAACCCAAGCAAGAGATCAACCAACCACAGATGCAGAGAACTGAGTTAAATGTTCACATTGAAGGATCACCATGCATACAAGCTGACCAGATGAAGTTCATGCACCTTATTGATTTAACAGAAGTTACCTGCTAAGGATTAGACAAGATCATATATGCGAAGAAGGGGTGGTCCCCAATTTCGACCAGACTGGTGACTATTGTCTGTTGCCCTAGTTCAAGTAATAAGATGGAGAAGCATTAAGGAAAAATAGAGTCAAAAATCCAAAATATAATCAAATAATCAATCATTTATTCACGCTATTTTAATATTAATACTTTTAATCTAATTAAAAAGCACGCATCTCGAAATTTTGATCATTTTGAGATACGTGCCAAAAAAATATAATTAAATAAAAACATACAACAAACTTCTAATGATAAATGAAAATAAGTATTTATACAAATTAAAATCAATTTTTAAACATAGTATAGTTAAGATAATATTAGTAAATAGATTTTTTATTAAACATAGAAATTTAAAAATAATCAGTATGATCTATATAACAAATTAAATATATATTTATTTTTAAAGCTTTATAAAGTGAACTTTAACTTTTTGAAAAACTTATTTCCATTTAAAACTAAAAGTAATACTCAAAATGATCAAAATTTCGAGATACGTGCTTTTTAATTAGATTAAAATATTAATATTAAAATAGCGTGAATAAATGATTGATTATTTTATTATATTTTGGATTTTTGACTCTATTTTTATTTACTGGTCAGAAGATTCGAGGATAGAGAGGAATAAGAGGAACCAGATAGTGGGAACTGTGGACAGAGTTGCAACAAGATCATTGGATAACTATAAACGAAGTATGGCATCATGAGGACATTATCACAGGGAAACACATTCAGGAACATACAATGTAGGTCTGCCTAAAACAGGTAGAGGAAGCTCAAATCAATGAACAGAAGATCGTTCACCTGAAATTACCGCCGATAGTCATGAATGAAAAGGGAATTCTTCAACTGGAAAAATCTAACGCTTCAACTAACTGGAAACTTGACAACAGTAGATTTTGGAGAGATTAGGAAAATATAAATTGCGTCCTAATCCCAGTTAGTTGCCAAAGTAGAATCAAGAATTGTATGAACTGGGTAATTTTTGAAAATCACTAAGAACACTCAAATCATGGAAATGTTCGATTCCAGAAAGCAGGTTGGGTCTGACGAAATTTAAAAGCACCTGAATGAATTTAATACTTTCTTGAAAGATACGGTTGGGCAGAGGTTCTTGGTGAACAAAGTAATGAGCAAGCCTGAAGTCAATTAGGTTAAATATCCTGTTGATTGCGGGGTGATGTCAATCCTCACTGCAAATCACTTAGCGCTAGAAATTGGGTAATCAGGAATAACGGTCAATGCTGAGGACACGGAGTACATCGCTGAAAAGAGAAACGAAAGCATCTGGCAAGTTTTAAATGAGTAGAAGGGGGAAAACACGATTCTCGAGCGATCTTTAATCGAAAATTGGGATGATCTACTATTGAACAACAATAGAATGGAACTTGAAGGGACTCAAGCGAACGAGAATGGACTATTAGGTGAAGTCGAAGAAAATCAAGCAGAATGAGAAAACTACCTTTATCCACAGTCAAGGATAGAGTGAGCCAATGAATGGGGGAAGCGCTAAACCAAAACTCATCCAGGATACACAAAAAATTAGGGTGAAAACCTACAAATAAAACAAGAGTCGATGATTTGAAGGATAAGGCGGAGACCGAGAACCAGCCAAGAGATGTGGAGGAAAAGATTCAGAACAAGTACCTAAATGATTCAGTAGAGGACAAAGAAAAATGATTCCGAGTTTAGTAGTGAATTACGAACTTGCATTTTATACTCGGCACATTTAAATTTTGTATTTTAATTACCTACATTTATTATCTATCGATCTCTATATTGAATTTTACTTCCTCAATAATATAAATATAATAATTTCATAGCATTGTTAATGAAGAAGAAACTTTAATATGGTATTTTTTGGGAATATGTAATAAGAGTATTAGCGAGTAAAGTTGAATATTTTTTCTTAAAATCCTATATAATTTTAATATTGATAAAATACAAAAGATTGGGAATTAATTTAAACATAAATACAAAAAACGGCATTAATTTTTATTTATTAAAACAAAGCTTAATCTAATTTACAAAAAACGAAATAAATAAAGACATAAATAGACATATTGTCATTTGTAAAAACAGTACTATTTATTTTACGCTTTAATATTTTATTTATTTATATATTTCTCAATTCATTTCTGATTCTACAAAGAACCCTATCATTGTGAATTAGAATAGTCTTTAGGAATAATCTGAATTTTCCTGTTTTAAGAGAAATATCTTAAATATATAATCTTTCGCAGTTAAGCAATCCTAATTTTAAAACAGCTTATTTAAAACTGAAATTTTCAAGCATAAGTATATCTTAAGCATTGAATATCTGTCATTTAATGCTCAAGTTAAATAAAATGTATACTTACTAAGAGAAGTGAATGTATAAGTGTCTGACTATTAGGGAGGTTTTAGGTTCTTCACCTAATGCATTAATCCATTTTTAAATTGAATTTAATAACATAGAATTTTATTACGTTGATTTAGTATTTCTAATAATTTTTAATTTTGAAAGATTTATGATCAATAATACCAATCTTGTTGTCTTAGAATAGAGTCTTAATCATGTATCACGTGGCAATTGAATTAAGAAGCAAACTATTTTATAGAGTTGGTGTTATATCCAATGAAAAATATAGGTTGCACAAAAGTGAAACCTGAACCTATTTTTGAAAGTAAAACATCTATAAATAGCAACAAAGTACATCATACTGATTTTGTTTTAAATAATAATTACTTCTTATTGAATTCTCGTCAAATCTGAAGAAGTCCTTTTCAACGATAAATGGTGGCGGGACTTATCGCCCTAGAGGGATATTTATACAAATAATTTAAAGTGTTATGTACTTAATCTATAATAATTTTTATGATGGGCTAAATTTCTAGTGTAATTAAATCTTAATGAAGTTATAAGTTTAAACTTTACAATTATAATGAAATGAAATGATTTTAATATATTTTATAACAATATATATGGTAAAGTATTAAAAATATAAAGACTTATAGAAGATAAAGTTGTAGGAGTTTATAAAAAAACTTTACTAATTGCAACAATAAAAAGCATATTTAATTAATCTTATAAGTTGGTTATGCATGCTTTAAAGCTATAACAAGTTTGATCTAGGATATAAATTGTATTAAATCTTAAAGGCAATAGAAGAATGATTATTGGTTTATTAACCGAGATATATGCAGGTATATGGAGAGACGAAAAAGTTGATTGAGTAATTTTGGGCCATTTTTGTTTGAAAATAAATACTTATTGTTTTAAATAAATTATTGTATTTATCATCTATTTTGTTTTTACTTTCGAATAATTATAACAATATACCGTTTTGTTCATTAGATTTAGATAAGGGCTTATCTATTTTTGGAAAAAATTAACTTCGAGATATTAATGAACAATAATTTGGTAGATATGGTATTTTCATAGTTTATTATATTTAAAGTTTTTGAGGGCCTTCATTTTAAATATAAATTTATATTTTTGTTTTTCTCGTTACTTTATTGCTTATTTGAATGAAATAATATCAAGTATAATTGATATAAATATAGTATTTACTTTTATATTAAAAAAGTTAGATTCGCATAGGAAGAATGAAGAGAACCTTTTATCTTATCAATCAAATAGCTGGGCTTAATTAATAGCCAAATGAAGTATTTATTGTTTGCCTCTAAGATTAATGACTAGACCTTTACTATAACAATTTTTATCATTTAGTAAGAACATAATCATAATCTACAACATTTCTTGAATGTTCCTGTTGCTTAATAGTGCAATTAAAAAATAAGTGAAATGCAATAAATTGGGCAACCTTAAGATTCATAATCAGAAAATCAGAAGAATTGCAACAAATATTATAACATAATGTGAAGTAATTATCACTACATCAATGGTTAATTAATGAATTAATTTATTATACAATATAGAATAAGTGGAGTTAATAAATTATGAAAAGTTATTTAGATAAATATATCTTTATTTAAAAGCTAACCTTTGATGATTCGTAATTTTAGACATTGATTCCAAAATGATTATATTATCGCAGGAAATATATAACATTAATAAACTATAATATTGTTTTTAAAGATATAATTAGGCATATATTTTATAGATAAAGCAAAATATTATCAAACTTTTAAAATATCAATTATTGGAATGACTATCAATTAAAGGAGCATATCCAATTGAAGTTAAGAATTTCACGGAGTACTATACATTAGTTGAGAGGATCAACTCCTCAAATGATATTATTTTAATTTAAACATCTATAAATTTTAAGATAAGTTCAAACCATTTGATAATATAAAATTTTATTATTCAATTTTTATTAATCTAACTTCTTAAGTAACAATTAAATAATTAAGGAAAACAAAATAACTGCAATTACATCTTTCAATCTTGGATTTAATGACTCTTTTTAAAAAAGAAACAAAGTTATAGTGGATCTAATGAGCCTTGATTATGATTTTAATTTAAATGAAATATTTAAAATATTTTATTGATTAGTGTTTTAATTTTTATCTTAAGCTTAAATTAGAAAGAAATGTTTGATAGAACTTGTGATTATTTGTAGTTGATATATTGCATTTAAAGGAAATAATAATAGTAGATTTTTAAATATAAAGCATACTATCAAAGTTATGATATCTCCGTGGAATTGAAGAAGAAAAAGAAGAAAATATTTTTAACCCATTTTTTTCTTATTTATTAATTTAAGTTTTTAATTTATTGACTTTTTATAAATTATTAATTCTTAAAAAATTACTCTTGGGGTTTTAATATTAATATTGTTTAAAAAAACTAGAATAAATTGGTTAAACATATTGTGAAAAAATTGAATATTCTAATTTTAAATCTTTATAAAATATTCTTTGAGTTTAAATTCTTTCGATTTATGAGATTTAGGCACAACTGTTTAGTACTTTCAATACTCTCTTTGGTTTTTAAGTCTAATTCTAATATTTGCAGGAACTAATGGCAAAGAAATTATTATATTGAATAATCAAATTTTCTTAGTGTCTATTTATTTTTGCAACTTTTTTACTCTAGGAGCTGTCACTAATTGCTTTTCATCGTTGTTTTACCACATAAATTGATAAATTCTTTGATTGGTAAATCATGGCGGCAAATATATGCTCTCTTCTAATAAATCAAATTATTGGTAAAAACATTTTATCAAGAAAATGATTTTAAGTTATAAACTAATCTAAATATATTTTATAAAATAAATTTAATTATTATTTAAAAATATACCTCTTAAATTAAACATTCTATTTATTAATAAAAATATCTGAAATAAGATTTTAGAAATTATTATATTATATACTTTCAACATTAAACTAATTTCTAAACAAACTTCATGTTAATTAGCACAATTTATTTTATAACATGCTAAACTAAAGACGATAGAACAAAAAAAATTAACTTAATTTTCTTGTTAACCACTGTGACTATCTGATTTATCCAAGAAGTTATGAAATAATCGGACTATATCTCTAGATATAAAAGTGTTTATCTTCTCCAATGACTGAGTCAATATCCTACTTGTTTACTCTTTCTCTTAAAGTAATAATGATCGCTAGCAGGTATGTCTTTCTCAAAGTATATCAGCTTTATCCATATATTGAGTAGTTATAGATAATCTTTAATTTTCTTTTGCTTCGTTACCTGTTTTATTTAAAATCTATTATGTTTTGAAATTATTTTGGTTTATCATTTTTCAATTCACCTTCATAACAATTTCCATTTATTTTGCGATAGTTGTCCAATTATTAAAAAATCAATTTTAAAAAGAAATAGTATCGAAAAATTTCTAAAAAAAAACAATTTTATTCATAATAATTCCTCTAAATCCAATTGTCTATCCTATATTTGTTACTGTACTATTTAATAATAACCCTTATATTTAACGACTATGGTCGTATGTAAAATAATAATTATTATTTATTTTTGTACTTTTTTATAAATGTGTAATAAAATTCTATGCTGATTAATAGCGAAAGTACGTTAATTATAAATAAAAAAACAATCTAGCTGTATTAAAAATGAATGACAGTTTAATATGCCAAGTTAAAAAACTGATCTAAAATTAAATCTCTTTACAAATTTTTAAATGTGTTCTTCATTACTTTTGAAGTTCAATTGTTTATTTTATCTTTAAACTATAATTATAAAATTCCAAAACTCAGATTAGTCTTTAGTATAAAACTCTATAGAGAAAAGATTGAGAAGTATAAAGGTGATTTCAGTGAACAATTTTCTTTTTGTCGAGGTATTTAAGAATATAAAGATATAATGTGTAGAGATTTAGTATTAAAAAACTAGAAGCAATATTAATAATCACTATGATTCATTTTCATATAATTTCTGATCAATTATCATGATTATAAATTGTATTTCCTATTTATATTTTAATAAGATTAGAATTTAAACTATTATTAAATAAGAAACACAGAGAGGGTATATTGAGCAAAATACTAAAGATATCATACAAGGTGATATTGAAAACAATCAATTCTAACACCTATCCCAATACACAATGAACATTATAAAACAAAACTAAAATCAATGGGGACTCCACATAATATAAATACTCACATTCATTTCCAGGAAACTAATAAGGAAAGGCTTCTCAATAGTTAACTAATTATAAATACACCTTACAACATCCAGTTTGACTAGAGAACAACAGTGAGTCAGTACACGTATTGACACAACAACTTTTTCAAATGCTAAGACTAACACCAATTAACTACAAATTCATAAAGCCCTAATAAAAATTTTACCAAATCTCAGAAACTCAAACCGAGCCGCCTCCCCAGCTGAGGAAATCAATCAAAAACTAACATTAGCTGAAACAGAGAACTATAAATACTACCCAGTAGATGATGACATTCCTCAATAAATAAGATACACTGACCATATTACTAAAAAAGTAATATAATATGAGGAATACTGGAGTTCAGGGGATGAAAGACAAAGATACGATGATAATGACAATGACAGTTCCTTTATTGAAAGCTCTAGTGAGCCTACATACTACATAGAAGACGATTCTTAGGAAGAGCAAAAATTAATGAATCATTCCATGATGCACCCAGTCACACAAACCAATACAGACAAAATTTTAGTACTAAATAGGAAATTAATAAGAATCATTAAATCAAAGTTTAGTACTAAATACGAATCCTAATTAAAATTAATATTAGTAATAAATTAATTAATATTAAATAGAATCCTACGCAGGCATGTAAACAATTAGCAAAGCACAACTACAATAAAGAGTCCTGCATTTCTATATGACTCACTACCATTAACAGCAACTTATATAAAGTTATTGAAAGCTTCTCTAATGTCATTACCTCCATATATGA
Source organism: Oxytricha trifallax (assembly GCA_000711775.1). Lineage (NCBI taxonomy): Eukaryota > Ciliophora > Spirotrichea > Sporadotrichida > Oxytrichidae > Oxytricha > Oxytricha trifallax. The sequence goes on from ARYC01017787.1 coordinate 10,113, forward strand.
CAACATAGACTACTGAGAAATGATCTAAATCGTCAATTTGAACTGCGAACAACTCAAAGAACACATAAAATCTAAAACTAACTCCGCTCTTGACTCCTCTGATGAACAAGCGGGCTTCATAAAACTTTTTAATATTGACCTATTGAAAAATATCACAGCAAATGAAGCCTCATGCATATCGGTGAGTTAAGACCATTTCTCACTAAGATCAAGATATACATAAAATGTCTATAAAAGCATGCCTACTTCTTAAAGAACGATTTAATCCAACTAATTACTACTAGATGCATGAATCTATATCCAAGAAAGACATTAAATTCTCAATCAATATAAAAAACTTTGACTGTCAATTTAAATTTAAAGATCTTGAAGACCACGTTTAAATCCTTAACTAAAAGATATGAAGAAAAAGAAGACCAAGGAAGAGAAGCTTGAACAGAAACCAAGTAAAAGGAATAAGATGATGAAGAATCAGTATACAAGGAGAGAATCTCCAACTAACTAAAGGGCTTGTACCTATTAAGCTTTATTGTTTATTATTATCGAGGGTCCCAGAGACTTCAATGTGATCACATTATTATTATTATTATTATTAAACTGAAAAATAATTAGCTTAAAGTGGAAGATTTGTGTTAAATAGAATGCATTTATTTAAATCAGCCTAAAATTACTCCACTAATGAGATAATATATAGACTCAATATTTTATCAAAATTCTTTATATCTCTGGATTAATTTTCAAAGTTTTAAATTTTCCTTGTTAACAATTTTAACTTACTTTTAATTTTTATATTTACAGTGGGTATAATTATGTTAGACTCCATAAACTTTAAGCGAAAATTTTTAGCATAGATCTATTAAATCGAGATAGAAGCATTAATGATCTATAAAGTTAGTTCGTAACTTTATACATTCATTATCTATTCGATTGGTTTGTTTATCTGAAAGTTAAAATTAGTCAGATGAAAAAATTAGAAATTGGATAAATTATATTATATTTTAATCAGCCAAATTAATTTATTTAATAAAAATGTAAGTATTCATTCTTGGATTACTATTGAGGTATTAATTAAGGATAACAACATATCTTATTTACTTTTAATGAAAGTTTTATAATATATAAAATAATTATTAGGAAATGAAATAATGAATTTTTTATAGTTAAATATATTTCTTCCTTTAAAGCAACTTTCCTCTGATTATATTTATCAAGAATTGATAAATGATAATGAAATAATTAATTAGAATATAAAAACCTAAAGATGCTAATGCTGGTGGAGTATCTGCACTCACTAAAATTGAATGTTACAAAAAACATATCTGAAAATTATTTTTACAGAGAGTTTGGCTAGTAAGAGTAGTGAAGAGAATAAAATATGATTTTGCAAAGCAGTCCAAAGACGAGGAAACAGAAGATTAATGCATTCATATGGTGCTTTGTATAAATGAGAATGGAAAGATAAAATTGCCTTTTTGAGATTTCTATTTTTGATTTTAACAATAAGTGTTAGTATTCATTAAAATTATATTTTTACAATTATATATTTTTCGCTTAATTTATCATTATTTTGCCAACGCAATATTTTGAATATTTTTGGTTTTAATTTTTAATAAATTTATTCATAAAATAGATTTATTAATAATTAAAATACTATTTATCACTATGTAAATTATTATGTAAATTATTTATTTCGAAAATTAACCAATTGCACTATAATATTCGAAACTCTCTTATTGAACCAAGGTTTACCCTGTAAAGTCTATGTATAAAGTTTATGAACATTCAGAAAATGCAACTGAACCATGATTCTTTGCTTTTAGACTTTATAATGAAAATAGGCATTTTAATATCGATGTATTTTATTTAATATAAAAAATGTGTGTTGATATATGAGTTTTATATAATGCAAATTAAAGTCTCAATAGTAAGAATAAGATCAAAGGGTTTAAAAAAATTCTAAATATTTGATACTTTTATTTAATTCTTTTGTTTTTAACATTTTCATATTCTCAATACAATGCATTAATTAAAATCAATTCAATGCTTTAACCTGAGGTTATCGACGACTTTAAATAGTTAACTATAATTAAACTTTTCAAATCTTTTTTTAGATAATTAGGAATATTTTCAATAAAATAAATTGTGTTCTATAAATTTTATTTATATACATGATGTGATTTTGAATTTACCAAATTAAATAAATAAACTATTTTGAATAAAAATTTCATTTCATCTCTAGCAACTCAAATTATTTTGTATACTCTTTTTAAATGGCAAATTTGACATTTTTAAATTTCATCTTGAAGGAACATTTACTCAACTGCCTCCTCATATTTCACAGAAAACTTTAACTAAATCTTTTTGTGAATAAAGCTATGTTAAATTTAGTTAATTGTTGGAAATTTGTTATACATCGTAGGTATCAATAAGCGAATTTTTAAGCCTTAAATATTTGGGGTTTAAAGGCATCAAAAGATGTCATTACAAATTTATTAAATAAATTCGAATCAGTATATCCACGAAATAAAGACTCCTGAATAAGTTTATATTTTCATTAGCACTTCAAAACATTATATTAATATTAAATTTCTATTTCATCAGTATCTTCATTCATTAATCTCTTAAAAAAATTGAACAATTGCAAAATTTCACTCTAAATAGATAGATGTCTATTATTTCTTAATTTTATTTTAAGACAATGATATTGACTAATTATTCTGTGATGAGTAATTAGGATAATTGAAAACTTTCATATCCTCAAAAAAAGAGAAGAGATAAGCGATTGTTAATGTTTTATATTATATTATAGAAATTAATATTTGTCACCGTTTCATTAATTAGTCATTCATTATTGGGATGGGGTGTACACATCTGGATTCTATATCTGTTTTGGAATTCCAGATCAATAAAGTATTTTCCAGATCGATAAAGAAAAGTTCGATATACAGAACTCAGATATAGGACTGGAATTTCAGATTTATTGGATCTGGAATTTAATGTAATTTTAACGTGGATTTTTAAAATGTTTAAAAAAATTCTTATCTAAGTTTATTAATAAAATAAATAATTATTGTTTGCTTATCTAAGAATTTAGTTAAAATAACATTTTTAATTTTTCATCTAAAATTGTCAATTTGTAATTTTAAGAAAAAGTGAAATAAAAAAATGATTGCATATTGTGTCATAAGTTGATTTTACTTCGTCTTAGAATAAAAGTATGTAAAAATT